>OY751442.1:612500-890000 GCA_963565745.1 Phengaris arion | reverse complement strand
TTAACAAAGAGACCGCGCACCGTCATAGTAAAATTAATAAATACTAAGGTTCGAACACAATAATAGCGTCATTTCAAAAATTCAACAAAAACAAGGCTAATGAAAGACTGAGCACGAGTCACTTAGGCTACGGCACTACTAAATCATACGTATATGTCTCCGAACATCTTGCTCCATATTACAAGGCTCTCCATGCTCAGACTCGTCAAATAGCTAAAGAAAAGGGCATCAAATACGTCTGGATAAGGAATGGTCGCATATACGTGAGAAGAGACGATGAATCTCCTGCTAAACATATAAAGTGTTACGACTCCTTGAACAATATTTAATTTTTTAATAAGCCACCTATCTCGGACATACATGTTATTTATCTGAAATCACCATGGTCAACATTTACTACCAAAATTTCCGAGCAATGAAGTCAAAACTCAGCGATATTAGACTAGCGACTCTACAATGCAATTACGAATAGCTGCAACTGAAACTTGGCTTGACCAGACAATTCTCGACAGCGAACTTTTTTCTAACAAATATAATATATATAGAAGAGATCGCCACTCGACGGACTCATCATCGAAGGCTGGGGGGGTGTCTTGCTCGCCGTTTCCAAAGATCTTGAATCTTATCGTGTTGAACACTACGAAAGTGGTTTCGAAGACTTATGGATTAATGTTAAAATAGGAAAAAAGTATTTATTGATCTGTATACTCTACCTACCTCCTCCTATATCTCCTAATGCTCTGAACACTTTATTAGATAACATTAACTGTAATTTACAATCTTACAATGGGAACGTCATGGTGCTGGGCGACTTTAACAGGCTTTATTAAATGGATACCAGACGGTAATGACACTAACCATTTATCTCCGATTAACTATAACAACACCCTTGGCTTTTCACTGGTTGACTTCATGTCTCTAAACAATCTTACACAGTTTAATTGCATACCTAACCAGAATGGTCGCATACTAGATCTTGTCCTAACTAATTTCCCTCACATCAAGGTAAGTAACTCTACTGAGTTACTTAGTAAGCTAGATCCTCACCATCCTTCATTAGATATTGAACTCCCTGTTGAACCTGAATATCAGTTATTGAATAAGAAATTATTCACCACACACAACTTTAGAAAGGGTGACTATAACGAAGTCAATCACAAGCTGCGTTTAATAGACTGGCGTCGCGAACTAGAGAGTTGCACACACGTCAACGAAATGGTGAAAAGAAAGGAGAAAAAAGAAAAAAATAGGAAACGGCTAAAAATTCATAAAAATCCAAGAGATAGACTTGAGCTTAAGCTAGCAAAATATAGAGTAGACTCGTTGCTTAAATCATGTTACTCAAAGTATGTATCAGAAACTGAAAATGCCATAACCCGCGACCCTAAGAAATTCTGGTCCTATATAAAAGAAAAACGTGCTTCCATATCCTCTTTACCCTCCGAGATGGTACTTAACAATTCTGTGGCCAAATCTGGAAGTGATATATGTAACCTCTTTGCCAAGCAATTCTCCACTTTGTATTCCCCGATTTCGTCTAATACTATCTCACAGCCGACTGACGTGCAAACATCGGCACAGAGCTCCCTTTCTGTGATACAAATATCTGAAGCTGATATTTCCAAGGCGCTTAAATCACTTGATCCTAGTAAGGGTGCTGGACCAGATGGAATACCACCAATCTTTATAAAAAAATCATATAAAAATTTAACTCTACCATTAAAAATTATATTTAACAAGTCATTACAAACATCGTATTTTCCTGACACTTGGAAGTCTGCAAACATACTTCCTATATATAAAAAGGGTTCAAAAAATAATGTCAGCAATTACCGACCCATATCAATACTGAGCACATTCTCTAAGGTATTCGAAAGCATGATCTGCCCAGTACTAACCCACCACGCCAAATTCATAATATCCAAGGATCAGCATGGTTTCTGTCGAGGTCGCTCCACGGTTACAAATCTTCTGAATTATATCGATGACGTATCTAAGTTTCTGGACAATCAAAACCAAGTAGACGCAGTATACACAGACTTTAGCAGTGCATTTGATAAAGTTGATCACAAAATACTAATTTCCAAGCTATATGCTTATGGAATTCAAGATCCCCTGCTCTCGTGGTTCCGGTCATACCTCATGGATAGAGTTCAGGTTGTAATAGTCAACGGGCATCGTTCAGACCCGTATGTCGCCTCTTCTGGTGTCCCTCAGGGTTCCCATCTCGGCCCAATCCTGTTTTCGTTATTTATAAATGATATAACCCTCAGAATCATCTTTAGTAAATGCTCTCTGTTTGCGGACGATCTAAAAATATATAGGGTAATCAAATCACCTAAAGACCGCGATTTGCTCCAACGAGATCTCGACTCTATCGAGGCATGGTGTAGCAACAATAAAATGTCCCTAAATGCCTTAAAATGTGCTCACATAAAACTTAGCCGCAAAAGAAAACCCACAAACACCTGCTACTTTATTCAAGGACAGCAACTACAAGAGGTTAAAGTCATAAGGGATCTCGGAGTCATACATCTAGTATGACTCCGAGATCCCTTATGACTTAGTAAATTATCTTTCATTGATCATCTTGACCAAATAATAAGTAAAGCGTGGATGTTACTCGGTTTTATTAAACGTAACACTAGAGACTTCAGAAAGGCAATCAGCATTATTTTATTTTATTTTATTTAAATTAAGGACACCAAACAGTACATACATTAAAACCTTGTTAAACACAATAATAGTAATTAGTACCGATGCATGTACCTTAACAGGCGACATAGCATTCACGATTGTAGCTCTACAAATACAATATAAAAGTTGATTTCTTAACAACACAATTAAATCGATGAAATATGATTTTGAATTAAATAAAATTAAAGTTTCATGCAAATTAATTATAACAGTAATAACAAGCTAAATTTCATAATAATAAATAACTTAAAACTACGACAAAACATTACATCTTAACTAAGAGCAGTTTAAATGAAATAAAATTGAAAATAAAACACAATTTTAAAACAAGATCAAATGGGCCATATCAGTAAAATTATTTAAAATTTTAGGCAATATTAATAAATTTTAGTTAACAATAGTTAATAAATTAATACTAATCATAATTATTAAAAAAGAAAATCTACGAAAATTTAAATTAAAGAATATAACATCACAGTTTACGTAACTTAATCGACATACAGTTCATTAAAAGAAATAAATAATGATAATTAATTTGTAGAGTATTATTGTGATACATATTACATTCATTATTATCATCTTTCGATGTCATTTACCAAATAGAAGTGCTTGCAAATTTTGTTTTTGAACTGGCTAAAAGAATCATGAAAGATATCAATATCGGTCAATGCGTTGTTGATCGTACAATATTCACTACACATTTTGGAGATAGGAGCATTAGACCCTAGATTGGTTTTGGAATCAGGACCCCGTAGGATTTTGGTAATAGGTTTACGTGGTAAGTTGTAAGGTACGGTCAGTGACAAATAATGTAGGAGTTCGGTGCAACCTGTATGGCCATTGTCAATTTTGTGGAGAAGTAAAAGACAGTGAGTAGTTCTCCGCATCTTAAGGCAAATGATTTTGAAGAACCCGAGACGCCGGATATACGGTATGAGATATACCGCTGCTACTGAAGGCTAAATGCCTTGTAAACGACCTTTGTATTGCTTCAATTCGCTGCGACAGAACGGCTGTAGCAGGGTTCCAGATAGAGCTAGCGTATTCGAGATGACTCCTTACTAGTGAGTTATAAAGGGTGACCTTTGTATTAATAGAGAAATCCTTGCTGTTACGTTTTATAAATCCCATCATCTGCGACGCCTTTTTAACGATGTTATACACGTGAGAGTTGAAGGTGAGCTTCGTGTCCAGAGTGACACCGAGGTCACGTATTTCATTCACTTCATCGAGAGTACACCCATCCAACAAATACGAGTACATTAGTACTTGGAGGGATATGGTAACTTTTTTCTAGTAAATTTAACATGAAAGCACTTTTTAGGATTCAATGTCATTTTATTGTCAGAGCACCATTTGCTAATACTGTCTAGATCCTTTTGCAGAAGTAGCGACTCCCTTGGTGAGTGTACAATCATATACAATTTGAGATCGTCTGCGAACATTGAACGCATACAGTATTTTATCACCTGAACAACATCGTTTATGAATACTGAGAATAGTAAGGGACCTAGATGGGATCCCTGGGGAACTCCAGATAGAGCAAGATAGAGCAGTGACTCAAAACCATCTATACATACGAAATGTATCTTGCCATTTAGGTATGAAGTAAACCAGGCTAGTAGGGCACCGAAGATACCACACGTCTCCAGTTTACAAATCAATAACGCGTGATCCACTCTGTCAAATGCGGAGGAAAAGTCGGTATATATTGCGTCAACCTGCAACCTCGAGTCGACTGCATGCGAAATGTATGACGTATATGCGAGTAGATTAGTCTCTGTTGATCTATTTTTTCTGAAGCCGTGTTGGAAGTCGTTGAGAATTGGCTCAAAGTGAGACGAAACAATTGGGTAAACGAGACATTCAAAGAGCTTGGAAAAGCAGGATAAAATACAGATTGGTCTATAATTGGAAACGTTGCTTTCATCGCCTTTTTTGTATATGGGGACCACTCTAGCTCTCTTCCAGAGCGAAGGGAACTTGCCAGTGCTCAAAGAATGGTTAAAAATGAAAGCAAGAGGGTATGCTAAGTTTTTACTGCATTTTTTAATAAAAATAGGTGGGATGCCATCGGGCCTTGCCCCCTTGTTAATGTCCAGTTTGTTAATTTGTCTAAGGACCAGTGAGTCGGTAATGCTAATTCCTCCCAATGATTGCCCATTACTCACAACTGGTCGCTGGACACAGACCGTACTGGGGACATAAACCGAGGAAAAGTGAGATGCAAAGAGATTGGCGATATCGGGACCGGTACTAGCACTACTCTGGTCGAGAAACATTTGACTGGGCAAATAGGATTTGCCCTTTCGTTTGTTCTTGATATAGCTCCAGAAGGCCTTGGGATTATTTTTAATATTAGTATCCAATTTATTTATGTAGTTAACGTAACATCTTTTTAGTAGTTTATGACAACGACTCCTAATGATATTAAATTCGAGCTTATCTCTAGGATTTTTATATTTTAGATAACGACGTCTTATTTTATTTATTTTATTTTTTATTTATTTTTATTAAATAAGGGGGCAAACGAGCATACGGGTCACCTGATGGTAAGCAACTACCGTCGCCCATGGACACTCGCAACATCAGAAGAGCTGCAGGTGCGTTGCCGGCCTTTTATCTTGTTCGCGTCTGAGCTTAATAAGTGGTTTAGTAAACCAAGGTGGAAAGCGGGAGTGTGCTATATTACGTTTAGGAACGTAACTTTCGAAAACATTATACAGTTTGCTATTTACATAATCGACCATTTCGTCAACGTCGCTATAGCCTGATAAGCTATCCGACCAGTTAATAGTACTAAGTTTATCATTGATGCTGGTATAGTCAGCTTTAAAAAAGTTATAACCCTGACGACACTTGGGTTTCAAAAAATTAGTATTGATTGGCTACATGGAAATTAATAAATTGGGATGCTTAGGGTCAAGTCTACTAAGAAGATCCGGGGCTTGTTTTACTGACGCTCCCTGGAGATTGGTAAGTATTAAATCAAGTAATTTACCATCACAGTTACGGATATCGTTAAACTGATATAGGCCGTTGCAATTAATAAAGTCTATTAAAGCATTTCCCAGAGTATTATTGCAGTTATTAGGTATCAAATAATTGAAGTCATCAACGCTTGACCAATCGATAAAACCAACGCTAAAATCTCCAATCATCATAATATCATCCATAAGGTTGAGTACATTGCCGGCATTATTCAAGAACATTGATAAGCTTGATGGGTTGACTGGAGGCGGGAGGTACACAGCGCACAATGCTAGTTTCTTTCGAGTATTATTAATTTCCACATTTAATTGGACCCATAGATCCTCGCCGTGTCTCCCAAGCATTCATACGAACGGATTGTATGTCTCGCGATACCGCTATAAGGTTCCTCCTCCGTCAGACTTATTATTGGAAGTAGAGCAGCGGTCTCTACGATAAACGACGTAGTTGTCATCAAATAACTCGCTTGTACACACTCCCGCATTCAGCCATGTCTCAGTAAATACAATAATTTTATAATTAGAATGTAGAATATTAAAATAGACTTCATTAGTCTTAGTCCGAAGGCCTCTTACATTTTGATAATAAATGTCCATATTAAAATCAGATATATTAATTGCAAGCAACATTGATGTTAAATATAAGTATTAGTAGTAGTTTAACGGTACTTAAAACTAAAGAGTTAAGACATCTTTTTTAGGCTTTCGGAATTGCGTATTAATAGAGCTTGACTGTGTTCGTCCTTGCGTGTGTAGATGCGGCCAGCTCGGACCCAAACGAATCTGTAATTAAGTTCTTTTGCTCTTTTACGAACAGCAGCGTGAAGAGATTTGTTCGCTGGCGAGAGGTGTTCCGCGACAAATATGGGTGTGCTGGTACCATCAAAGCCTAAGTGGGATGTGCTCAATTTATTCTTGGGATTATTTTTATTATATGTCGCAACAGCTGCTAGAAGCGTATCTCGATGACGTACAGATCTTAGTTTAACTATGACGGTGCGAGGCCGTGTGTTATCGCGGTTCAGTTTAGCAACCCTTGTAATGTTCGCTACATCCTCCTGTGAGAACTCTTGGTTTATCGATTTTGTCAACTGTGTAAAGGTCATGTCAAGGGACTCCGTTAATTTCAACGTTGTTTTCACGAGCGTTTTGTTCCAGACTACTAAGTCTTTCCGATTGGTCGTTTACAGTTGACAACAAGTTTGCGTTTTCGGTTTGTAATTTTTTTATTATAACTACTTTTTGTTCGGCATCTTTTTTGAGATTTTCGAAAGTCTCATTGAAGAAAGAAAGCGAGTCGTGAAAGGTTAAAAGTTGCTTGTTGATATTGACTAACTCCTTTGTAACCAGTTCATGTATAGTTGTCTTGAAGAAATTATCGAGTTCCTGTTTTAGAATATCTCTTAGACGATCCTCGGTGACGTAGGTTGTAGTGGCATTAGGAGTGGAGTTCTTTGCACGCAATGTTATGTTAGAGTACTCTTCATAATCAAAACGCGTAAAAAAAACTTCATAATCAATAAATTCATAATCAAAATTCAAAATCAATTATTACCTTATTCAATGCCCTAACCCGTAGTACTTTAGAATATGCTTCTGTAGTCTGGAACCCCCACTACAAAACACACATTCAAAGAATCGAGAGGGTCCAACGTTCATTTACACGTTATCTTTCATTCAAAGATAAGACGTGCCCTTACAGAGCAAGCTACGAAAATCGTCTTACGCATTTTAATATCTACTCCCTTGAGTGTCGCAGGTTGGTGTCTGACCTATGTACCTTGCACAAAATAGTTAACAATAACTTTGACTCAACGAGTCTATTAGAAATTATAAACCTATACGTACCTAGATGCCTTCCCAGAAATCCCGTAAAAACTTTTTCAACCAGTCCTGCTAAAACCAACCTAGGAAAATACTCTCCCCTAAACCGATTAACAGACTCCTACAATAAACTTGCTTCGTACGATATAGATATTTTCCATGACAATCTAGATAAGTTCAAGAAAAAATTATATTTGTTAATTAAGGATAATTATATAATGAGTAATTGACATATATTTAATATTAATTTAATTTATCGTGTATTGTTTAGGTTTAATTTAGTTTTAGTTCACATTGTATTTTAATTCTTAATTTTTGGCATTTTCCCTAAATGCGCGTGATAATCTTTTCATTGTAATTAAATTAAAGGACATTTTAATGTATATTATTTAATGATTTTAAGCAATAACTGAATTCTATTGACATTTCCTTAATTTTGTTATGTTGACGTGTAAAAATAATACTTTTAACAAACTATAATTTAATTAATTGTAAATGATATTAATGTAATTTTGTATTTAATATTAATCAATTAAAATAATGTTTTGCTATTACATATAATAGGTATTCCAAATTATTGATAACTGCACGGAGAACTATATTAATTGTAAATGCTGTGTACACCTGTAATTAACTTTTGTTTTAGAATAAGTATACCTGTAAAGAAATGATGTGATTTTGTAGCAATAAGTTGTTGGTGTATCAATTTTAAATAAATAAATAAATAAGAGGCGCGTACAACACATAGAGTATAGCGCTATATGAATAGGACGTTACGTGACGTAGCACTGCATTATGCGTTATGATGTCGGTCCCTCTCACTCACCTGGTCAAGCTGATGATGTTTGATTATGAAGGAGACAATAATTGTAGTGTTATTGCAGCAGCAGTTTATTTAGCAAAATAAACTAAATAGAAATGGCATATCTTAATTATCTGACAGTAACGTAGATGTCGCATTAATCCTAGTTCCTACATAAGAATAAGACGAACACTTGTAAAGACCAAATAATAAACATTTATCCTGAACCTAATTTTGAACAGCAAAAAATAAAAATGTCTTAATCGGTCTGGACTCTTGAAGAATCATTGTGTATACAAGTGGGTTTACATATTTTCGGACTTAGGCCATAATAGGGTAGGTACATAATACATTACTCGGTAAGTAACAAAGATTTACTAACTTTTTTTCTATGTCGTTACTTAAGAGTTAAGTACTTACATATACTAAGTCAGTGACTCAGATTATCGTATTTAATCTGAGGTCACTGAAATAAATGGCCCTACGATACTAAAATAAAACTGTATAAAATGCAATTCACTAGGAATTTAATTTCAAATTGAACTCAAAGGAAATGCGCAAAAAGCAATATCACACACAAATGCATCAACTCCCAGCAAAGCGTTACGAACGTCGAATGTGTTCCACTGGCCAAGTGTACATTATTGCAATCAAAGAGAAAGCTTCTACATACATCGCCTATGCTGTCGTACTCTCGGAGTGTCTCAGACATGGTATCGAAATACTTTTGTTTTGATGCAGGTATTTCTATAAATAAAGCTTCTAATGTAAAGTACGTTTCATCTTGGTATAATTATCTGTGGTAGGGGTAATTGAAATAATATTTTATAGGAATCTAGAATGTAGTCTTTACACGAGACGAGAGTAGAGAGTTTACGTTTCAACACGACTAGACTCTGATAAGTCTGCGAAACTTAAAATTAAATGATTAGGGCAGAGTTTTGCAACCTGAAGGTAATTTATGTTAGTTTTTAGTTAGTTTCAATTGACAATCAAAACATTCCCAATTATGCAAAACTGTATAAAAACATACAAAATCATTTATAGAGTCCCTGAAAATAGCTAACTCACACTCCACAAATTCCGATGAATGTTCACAGTATTCACAAATTGTTCGCAGCTCGAATTGAATAGATAACACGAGCACTCTGTACCACCGCAGAGCTGCGGGAACAGCGGGATCTAATGTAATTACATCCAGGATGAATCGTGAATGTACATATAAATAATATAATCTGTACATATAAAATAATATTTTATATGTACAAATTTTAAATAGTATTGAATAAAGAAAAAAAGATATTTTTAGAGTTTCGAAATACTCATGGTACCTTATAGCTAACCTTATAGTTTCGTGGGGATGAAAATATTTTCTCATTGTACCCCATCGTGTCGAGAATCGTTGAATAGGTATTTTAAAACAAAGGCAAAGTTTCATACATAACTTTATTTTAGAGTAATCAGCCTTCAAAGGGGTTTATAAGTTTGCCCCATCCCCCGGCATATCTAAACTATAGAAGATAGAAACTTGTAAGTTTCCATCCTGATGGATCATGCTAAAAACTCTTTAGGAAAATTATTTTAAAGCGAAATCGGATAATAACTTTGAATTATTTCAAAGAAACCTACTGCGCTTTAAAAGATCCACCTTATACATGTTCTGACATGGTTAGATTGATCAGGAACGCTCTGGGTTAGGTTATTTCGTTATGACTACAATTTTACATTTTTATTAAGAATAAAAAAAAACACATTTTATTCGAATAATTCCTAATTGTTGTTTTAGGGGTTTTAGGTCTACACATACACACACATTTTGCGAGTACCGAAATGAAACATTACGAACCTGAATAGGTTCGTAATGAATAAAATATTCTACTAAGTACACTAAGTACACATTTTATAAAACGTTTTCAGTATACTAAAAGTAATTAAATGTTAATTAAAAACTAGGCCACAGATGCAGATGCAGCGAGATAAAATGTTCATTAACTTTTACACCAATTGAAGTCGAATTCTGTTGATCCGGCTGAATGCCAGAACTGCCAGAATCAATGGCAATAATTTGGTCCGTGACGCTGCATCAAGGCACGGGGTAATGAGATTTGAACGTGCAAATGCAACCCGTTACCCGGGATTTAATTACTGAATAGGATTTTAAATGGTTTTAGCTCATAGATGTGAAAAACAATTCTGACAATTTTAAACAGAGTGTCGCAATTTTGGCACATTAAAATATTATATGAATGGCGTCGAAATTATATTTTTGAATGTGATATTTTTATAATAGATACTGAAACATCAAACAACCAAATAAAATTAGTAAGTCGGATAGATGCCAGCTACCAGACACCCTACGAAACTTTCAATTTATTTTTCAAAATTAGATTAAGTATTGCATCACTTAAATATTCTTACATTTCAAAATATTTTAATTAGACAAAACATAAATTTGCCAGAAATAAGAAAGCAATGAAAATAACCCACAAATCCTAACAAAGAAGTATTGCTTACAATAGTAATTGAACATTCGAAGCTCATGTTCCCGGGTATTTAGCGATTGCGTTCACTTCTGCCTCTTTTGAGAACGTCATATAAAGTCCTTAGGCACGTGTGGAGAATGGTCCATAAGCGTCGTGCGCTGGAAGATAAGACGCTATACGTCAGAATAAAGATCCTTTGAGAACCTCATTCATCTTGCTTTCCTGTTTACTCGGGTATAGGGTTGAATAAAATTGTAAGGGCCTGGAAAAAACTCTAAAATATGGGTGTTGTCATTCTTTATGTATGTTGTTGGTGCATATGGATTATCTATAAATTAAGCTGGTTAACTACAATAATATTAAAATATTAGAACATTTAGAAACATCTAGAATATGTTGAAATTTAGTTTTAACTGTTAAACTCAGACGCTTCTAAATCCTGAGTACACTTGACTTCTGACTAAATCTTGAGAAACTTTTGTAATGAAGCAACCCTAGTCAGAACTTAGGAGGTGCAAGATTTATAACTTTGCCCTCGCGATGCGACGGTGATAAGACAAAGTATCGAAATTCAAATGTCTTTCCTGAGCCTTTAGCCAAGTTGAAATCGCTAATTACAACGACGAAGTTTGAAAGCAAAAATGTATGCGATTTGACTATGCATCGCTAGATGCTTATGTCAAATCCCATGCATATTTGTTGGCTACAACTACAACTTGGCTAAAGGTCCTGGTCTAACCGGCTGTAGTATGATACTTTTCTATCCAATTATCCATCATGAACAATATTTAAGTCTTGTTACTTCTATTCAAGTTCCCATATTCTTTTCTCAAAATATCTTTTGATGAGCAATCAGTAAGAACGACGCTTTCTACGTATATTTACATTTCGCAACGAACATGAAAAGAAAGAAAAACATCAGTATAAAAATGTTGACAATATGTAGAACTTCAAGAGTATTTTCTTTTTTCCTATTCAGCACATAAACATACATATTTATCGCTTCGCCAATCACGTAAAGAGCTCTCGGAGAAGACAAACTTTACACCACTCCGATGTTGCAGAAGTTCTTGCTACGCTCAAACTTTGGCCGAGATGTTTGCTATTTAGGTCCAAGCTTTTACACATAGTTTTTTGTTAGAGAGCGATCTACGAGTAACATATGGCACATTGATCTGGTATTCTGCGTAGAAATAAATCCATGCTTCAAAGTCTTTAAATCCATTTATTATTACGTTAAGTTACAATATCTACTGAGTGAGAACAAGCATTATTTTTTATTAGACATTTCATAAAGACAAAAAGCATAAAGAGAACTAATATAGCATTTTCATCAAATAATGATCTCGGGATACAATATTATAATTGCCACATATAATGCTGATAGAGTCGGGCAAACAAAAGTTGAACCTGGGTTATTTGCAAACTTTTAACTTGGCAACTATATACGACCTTCAAAGTCAATTGATCAAACCAAAATTTGACAAAAACTCTATGTTTTTCCTTGAAAGACTATAAAAATATATTTAACATTGTGTTTATCATGTTAGTACAAATTAAATAATTATCATGGGACTAAATTACCTTATTATTTGATTTTGTTCATAGAAAATGGAATGTTGCCTTTAGATTTTTTAAACTTGCCACCATTTCTTAGGCTCAACTTTTGTTTGCCAGACTCTAGAACATAATACATTAATAATTTAAAATACCTTATTATAGCTCACTTTGAAGTTGAAATAAAATAATTTCGCACTTCTACAACTCAGCACTAACTTAGCTCCTTCCTCGCAGTTGAAATATTTATCACAATCTTCGTCTTCCAAATTGCTGGCGAATTCTTTTGCGCAATCCTCAGGTTCTAAATCAATTTCCGTGGTTGCAGCGGGAGTTGTTGTTGTTGGTTGTTCAGGTGTTGACGTTGTCTCTGGTTTAGTATCAGTAGTTTGTTCTTCAGTTGTGGTAGTTTCTTCGCTTGTTGAATCAGCACTTGTTAGTTCCGTTACTGGAAATTTGGTAGTTGTTGAAACTGTTATCGTAGATGTAGGAAATGTTGTAGTTGACGAGACTTGAGTTGTTGTTGAACTTGCAGGTTTGTCACAATGTACTTCATATGCCCAATTACATCCTTGTAGATTTTCGTCAAAAAGTGTATTTTCCGGACAAGGCATTGAGATAGCAAATCCATTGCTGCAGCTATAGTATCTTCCACAATCGTTCTCGTCTCTTAACAAGAGATGCACACTGTAGTCTTTCGGGCATCCATTGGGCAGTATTTTTGCATATAAACTATGCACAAAAAATAACAACAATATTATTTTCATTGTATAGCCACAAGTCGCGGTGTCGCGGATAGTAGCCAAATATCTAACAAAGAACGAAGCGATAACAATCTATTGATTACAATCAAAAATATATTATATCGCGTCAACATTACGCTTCTGATAATTTGGTGAAATCAAAAGTAAATTTTGATATACCGAAAGATAAGACTTAAGGCACTCAGAGACGAGAGGCCGATCGTTTCAGAACTGACGTCATTTCGGCCTGAACGGATTCGAGTACACAGACGGAAAAATCGCATCAGTTCGTTCTGGTTTGCCGTGAGCTATGGTCGTGTTTATTAATTGTAAACTCACTACGTTTGTACACGCTCGCACGACCGCGGCTCTGGCGAGAACTGAAGCGATTTGTCACATATGGTCTGTTCAGTCCATTCGTACAGTCCAGAATTAATTATTTTACAAAGTTTTACTACTAAATTAGGTATTTTATTCCCTCCTTAGTAGGAATTTAGTTGTTAGTAGTGTTTTAGTAGGAAGGAGCTAGACAGTAATCATATGCAAAATGGCCTAGGTTAGGCACAAAAAAAGACAAATAAAATTGAAACCTTATCATAATAATACGTCGTAGCATTCGTCTGTTTTTTATTATATATATTTTTTTTCTTAAAAGTGCCCGTTTAATTACTAGATACGTAATATTTCGTACAATATTTTAATTTAACGATAAAATTCATATTGATTTCTTAGGTTTACGCGAATATTGTTCATTGTTTTAAACACTTACGGATTGTGTCGCGGTGCACTTTTCTTTTTACCGACGTTTCGGCTACTTTCCAGCAGCCGTGGTCACGGGAGGACTGAGGTGTCAATTGTCCTATTTGTTGAAGTTATTCAAACTACCCGAAGATTCTTCAATTATTATTTGTGTTCCGATCCACGCAAAACATACTAACAGTATCTTGAAGCCGCGGTGATTTTAAATTACATTTTATTTTGTTAATTATTGGATCATCATTGGATCATTGAACACATCGCAGATGTTAAACACCGTCGCAACAATAAATCTGCAATTTGCGAACACACACTGGATCAACCTCGCCATTACATAAGTACTGGCAAAGGAACACCGTTATCGCCCAAGAATGATAGAAATTAAATAGTACCCTAATTTTAACCGAGAAGATGGCTGGGTGCTGCCATCTAGTTGGGATCCAATGCATTGCATCACGTAGCGCTGGACCACCTCTCGGCGTAGAGTGGTGCATCGCGACGCAGCGGTATATGCGCGCCGTCACCTGCGTGATGAGCGGCGCGACATAGCTCGACGCCGCGCGACGCAGCTTGAAGTCGCCGCCCGCCGTATCTTATGTCAAAGAAACGTCGTAACGAAACCAAAGAGGAGGTTTTTTATTGTTGCCACATAGATACACGTTCGGCTGCATGCGCGGCAGCTCGCTGCGTACAGCTGTTGTCTAATGCGCTTTCCGGCTATGCGCTGCGCAGCGAACAGTCACTGGTTTCTTCAAGTATCGTAGCGTCGCGTCGCATCGCGCCGCGTTGCGGTTTGAACTGACCCTAGTAGACATTTCGCTAAGCACTTGGAGAGTGTAAAGGTACGCAACGAATATACTAAAACAATTTAAAATATTTATGCTTCAGTTACGGTTTCTGACGTATTTAAAAATTTTCCCCATTTATTTTCTTTTTGCATATTACAAAAGGAAGGAAAATCCAGCCTGAAAAATGGCCGGTGGTTCTAAATTTTCGGGAAAACACTTAATGACAGGCATTATTCTTTCAGTAAAGCGCGTGATCATATATCAAAAATAATGACTCATACTTAGCGAAAACAAGAAAGGAAGTCAAATAAGGAAAATAATAAAAGAAATCTGTTACTTTAGATGCCAGGAGCGGCCGATTCACCTGATGTATGATATTTGTGCGAAGCATTCAATAGCTTTCTTGGTGACTTGCATGAGATCACGATGCAATACTTTCCGTGGTAACGAAACTAGGTTTATTGAATTCTTTCTACTGCCCTAATTAAGAAGGTACGGACAAACGAGAGTATGGTATTGCTTATATTGTCATCAACTATGATATCATGAAATAAACCTCCATCTCTCGAGACCGGTAGGGTTTCTAAAAAGCATTCCCGTGTTTATAAAATGTCAAAAACAACATCTAACAAAACCGTATTGCTATTATATAACAACAAATTCCTTTTAGTTTCCTGAATCCTGATAGACAACAAGAAGAACAAACGGGGAATACCAATACAAGGGTCAAACGCTTTTTTATGGAATTAAAATCATGGAAAACTTTATGGGCTATATGTGCAACCGATTTCTAGCAGTAAAAACATTGGATCAAAAACAATCCGATTACCACTATGCGTGTAACAGGTGTTTAGTTAACTTTGTTAGCCACATGACGTTCTGTTGTGGGATGTAAAAGATGAGTTGTAAGCCATTAGAAAAATGGAATCTGATGCAGGGTTTTGGAAGTTTCTTTTTATTTATTATTAGAAGTGCATATTATTATTTCATTGTATTAGTCCGTAGTACGTACACTGTACAGCCCATTTACGAGTTTTTAACTTTACTTTTTGCAACTTTACAGCAAAGTTTGCTCCTATTTCTCCAGTACTTTTTAAGCAAGTCATACACGTATCCGGGTAACCTGACAGGCTTGCGTGTACAGTTTAGTTGTACAGGTAAACCGGAGCGTGTGTGTTGCACAACTGCGCGGGTTTCCGCACCACTCAGCTCCAGCTTACCTGGCAGGTGTAACTGTGCAGGCAAACCTGTCAGGTTACATGTATGTGTGACTAGCTTTATTGAAACGTCACCATAACATCCAGTGTTTGTAGATTTAAAAACCAAGGTTTTCTCAAATTGTACCCTAGATATATCCAAATTTTCAATTTCAGGTTGCAACAAAACCTACTATGGTGACATCGGACGAACCTACGAGATGGAGCTGCACCGGCCTCGCGAGGACCTGGTGCCATATGTCTGCCTCCTCACCATAACAGCCGCGGGGGGCATACATGGAGACTTGGTGCAGGTATGCTGGCCTTATTTGTATTATAGTTTATATTTATTATAATTTTCGTTTGTTTATTTTGACTTTCGTTTGTTTTAATAATTATTTTATTTGTAATAAGTATTAACTTTTTTTGTTTGTTTTGCCTTGTTATTCGTGTTTGTGACTTGTGTATCATTTGCCCGCAGTGTGGCTAAAATGCTAAGCGTCGGCACGGTAGGCCAGTTGCTACTTGCTGTTCGATTTAACTGTATGTACCTCATCTCATTTTATTTTCATTTATTTTTCTTAATCAGAACAAAAAATTGAAATTGCTTAATTAAATGTCACCTTAACAAAAGTTAGTAAATAGGTACTTGAATGTTATTAGATCTTTAAAATGGATTGTTATTAATCTATGCAATTTTCGTGGTGTATTTACTACATACGGTACTCTCCCCGCGCGCGCCCCCTTCGCCCGTGACGTTATGTACGTTGTACATTGCGTATTGAAAATTTTTACTTTTACAAAAACAATCAATTAAAAACAAATGACTAGTACCAATGGATCTATCTCATGGCCTAATACAAGCCCACGAAGTTATCGGGACTGGTCTAAACACACTCTGTATATAGTGCCCGCCTCGTCTTGCGCGTAAAGGGAAATACGCGGGAACCGTATATTTGCATTGAATTGGCTAACAAACTACTGGACCGATTTTGATGAAATTCGGTACAGATATAGAGTAGACCATGGGAAAGGACACAGGCTTTTTAAAGCGGTAAATTTTACGGTTAATTTACGGACGCAAGGTCGCGGGCGACATCTAGTATTACAAATTGGATATTATGTAACATTATACAAGCTCTTATCGACTTGAGTGCTGCAAAGCTGATCACTCCACAACTACAAAGGGCGAGGTCTAACGTTACGAGTAGAACAATATTAGCTCAATACAAGGTAAGTTAGTAAGACTACATGTAACATATTTAGTTTAATTTATGTATTCTGGAATATTGAGGTAAAAAATAGAAAAATATATATTATGTAGTTATGTAATTAGGTGCATTACAAAGATACAATAAAGGTGGAAATTTTTTTTACATAATTAGTGTACAAAGTATAAACATACATAATTACCTTCATGTATTAGAAAAACATTAAATGTAATTACAAAAGACTTAAAGGCAATCATTTAGAAATTCGGAGATATTATCAAATATGTTCTTGCGACCAATATATTTCATAATTTCATACAACAGGAATTTTTGTATGGAGCGTTCTCACGAAACTTGCGAAACGGTATTACAAATCGCTGCATCTTTGAAAATATTGGTTTATACTGTTTTGTTCCCTCTGATATGTTACTCTTTAAGAGTACTATTCTTAATGCATAAAAAATCCTGTCAACTAGCCTATTGCAATTCCTGTAACTACAGTCATCATATTGTAATCAGTACAAACCTTTAACTAATACTATATAGTATAGCAATGAACAAGTTTATTGCCCCGTTTTAGGTTTAACTGACTCGCTGTATCATTCACATCCTAGTATTTCAGTGTCATTAGCATCAGTGCCGGGTTAGGATTACGAGTACCAGCGCCCAAAAATAGATTTCATACTGCAAATATTACATTAACGAATTTGATAATTTAATAGTTTTCAGTGATTTTTGTAATTGATGATGTTTGAGTACTCAACAATAGCTACCACAACATTCGAGAAATTTAAATCGAACCTATAAATTAGGCGACTCAAAGTTTTACTCATAAAATCCGAATATACCCTTTCCTTATTTTTCATTCGCACACACAATCGCTGTAAAGTTTCCTCACAAACTGCAATTGGATGAAATAATATTCGGAGTCGTGGAGACTTGGCTCACATTGTCTCCTGCTACAAAAGCGAAATAACAAACCCTTTTAACCCTAAAACCCCTGCAATCCCGGCCTCTTTTCACCTCACGAAATTCTTTGTTGTGGAAAATGGTTTTTGTAAGGTACCAGATGTTGCTCGCTACTTCGTATGCGGAAAAGAAAATCCCGGGGAACCGTACATACATGGTTTCGCCTTAAAAAGTAGCCTTTGTTCTTTCCCGTGTGTGGCATGTCTGTCTGTGGAAACTTTTGATCAGAATCGTATTTTCGGAGCCTACATAATGCAAACAAACAAACAAACATTTCCTTTTTATAAACGACTAGATGTTGACCCGTGACATCGTGCGCACTAAAGGAAATTTCGCGGGAAACGAATTTTTGCCGCGATAAAAAGTAAGTAGCAAGCATAATATTATGTCCTTCCCCGTGGTCTAATCTCTATCTGTGGCAAATTTCGTCAAAATCAGTTCATTCGTTTCGGAGCCTATTCAATGCAAACAAACAAACAAACATACAAATATAACTTTCCTCTTTATAATATTTGCCTATGGTTTTGCACGAGTGTATTGTTCTTATAAATACATAGTATGATTATTTAAAAAAATATTTTATTTTTACGTGTAATTATATTTTATTTTATTTTTATTTTTTTTATTTTTAAGTGTTAGGTAAAACAATAATTTTATATTCGAAACACGGTCAAAAATTTTAGGAATATTAAAAATATGATACGAAATCCATGACGACGCTTAGATATTCTTAATAAAAAAATAATCTAATCTGATCATCAGTATTTTGATTGAACGATAAACATTAGATATAATTTAGTTTAAAGTGAAGAGACATAATTACAATAAAATACGTCATAAATATTGTTATACCTATAAGTGTAGCCATACACTATATTATCGTCCAATCGGCATGCCGCGTGACATTGGATCAGTTAGAGCAGAGGGGTAAGCACGGACAATTGACAACTACGTATTCGTCACGTTAATAAAACAAAAAAAAGCCTTTTATTTCACGTAAATTACACTTAATAATATACTTACACGTACATCTATATTAATTTCTATTTATATTTTTAAGTTGCTAGTTATTTAATTCTTAATTCTTTGTTAGTTTTCTTATGTATCTACATGAACCCATAATGGGGAAAGGCGTCCTCCAAGGATTCTCATTTACCTCTGTCTTGTGCTACTTTTGCCAATTGGGGCCTGCTGTTGTTTTTATTTCATCTGCCCACCGTGTTATAGGTCTTCCTCGAGCACATTTTATTGTGGGCCGTTCCATAGCGTTACATTTGTTGTCTATCTTTGGTCTGTGATTCTCGCTACACGGCCGGCCCATTTCCACTTTAGTTTCTTTGCAAGGCTTACACTGTCTTTTGCTTTTGTTATCTTCCTTAAATTAGTGTGTTTAACTTTATCCATCTTTTTATCTTTAGCATGTTGCGTTCGATAATTGTATTTAAATCTTTCAACTTCTAACATTTGCATCCCTTAAGCAGAATATGTGTTCTAAAAATTTACGAAATTAAGCTAAGGCCAAATGAAGATTATGATTATGATTCGAGGCCTCTCCTCGTAACGTTATCGAATGTCAATATGTCGATTGTATAGGCGCAGACATCATTTCCGTACAATTCTATTTCGTTAACGTTACGAATACGTACTTGTCAATTGTACGTGCTAGCCCACTGACCGTGTAATGGGCGTGGATTGGAATGCCAGTTTAAATACTGTTTATGCCAATATGGAACTGACCCAACCGGTAGCGCCTAACATTCTATTCTTCTAAATTTTCCAAGGCTATTGGGCCATGAATGTGTATTAAATATGTGTACCTATATAATCTTAATGTATAGTATAATATTATTAAATATACTTTCCGTTGTGTAATAATGTGTTCTTCAAATACTTAGATATTACTTAACACGGGCAAAGAATATACGTAGTACGGGACTATATCGACGTGGTGTAAAGTGTCCATAGATATTTAAAATAACCGTCGTCATTATAACGCTTTTATTAGTTTCACCTGTATGTTTGCTTGCTTGCTTGTTTGCTTGTAACCGACTCCTTTGGGCTCGATTTTTTTCTACTTTGAACGATCAGATTTAATTCAAACTTTGCACACCTGTCAAAGACCGATGACAATGCAATAATTCGATTTAATTTAATTTTAATAATTAAAAAAAAATATTAATTAAATTTTTTTAAATTTTACTAATTAAAAAATTTTTAATTTTAAAAATTAAAATTATAAAGTATTATAATAAATAATCATGCGTGCAGTTCCAGGCTTACTCTTTGGCAAATCGTACTAAAAAGCAAAAAATAAATTATAGCTTAAAAAAAACTAAAAAAACAAGCTTTTATAGAAAATCTAACTAAAAAATAAAAAATAAAATTTAATTTTGCATTAAGAATAGTGTAAATGAAAAATAAATGTTTATTATTGTAAAAAAGCGTGGGGTGCATAGTGTCAATAGTTATAAACATTTTATTGGCAGATATGAGAAGATCTTCACCATGATAATATCTTAAAAATCACTTTAAACGAAATCTGACCGTTTGAAGTGGATCAAAATCAAATCCACTGGAGTCGGTTACATACAAACAAACGTACAGGTGAAGACACAGCACGTCTGCACCCCACGCTTTTTTACAATAATAAACATTTATTTTTCATTTACACTATTCTTAATCCAAATTTATTAAATTTTATTTTTTATTTTTAGTTAGATTTTCTATAAAAGCGTGTTTTTTTTAGTTTTTTTAAACTATAATTTATTTTATAGCTGGTATTGTATTGGTGCTACCGCGGTGGACAAATCCCCAAACCTCACATTGAACATAAGGATGTATTAAGTGCATAGATCGACGAAAATAAGTTAAAGTTACTACAGGGAACTTACATTAATATTTATTAAGGTTTTAGTAAGGTAAGGCATTATTTTTGGTTGTCAGTCCATAAAAAAATGATAATAAAACCGCATTACGATTGATGCAGAACAAATGATTTCGGTCAGCGAACAGAAGCAGGTGACCTGTTTCCATCCATTGTGCGCGATTCAAAACTGTTTATGTAATTACGACCCAAATCCACCATGAGCAGGGCCGTAAGGACAATTAATCATTACTCATGTCCTTGTTACAACTTACACATTTTGAAAAGTCAGTTTTTGAGTACCTTGTTTTCAAGAATATGAATTTCATGTGTTTTATGCCAACTTTTTCTGCTATGTAAATGTGTGTTTTTATTGTAACTCTTTTATTGTTTAATGTCTTTAAATGTCAAATAAATATTATTACCTTAAACGAGACAATCTTGTATATATATAATCGGTATCTCGAGAATGGCTAAAAGTATTACTATTACAAATTTAGTATGCAGGCAGTTTTGGGGGAGAAAAATCAATCTATTTGGATCTTATCTCTGGAAAATGCGCATTATATATGTTTTTCTTTGGTCGTGCAAAAATCTATCAAAAATAAGATACTATTGTGTCAATCTGATTGGCAGTTTGCTTTTCATCTTTTGCTTTGTTCGGAATTTTAGAATGTAGTGGGTTCGAATCTCGGCCAGATAAATATTTTTGTGATTCTTTTTTTTATTTATCAGAACTCCGGGCAAAGATCGGTCACCCAGGTAGTTACTGTTTATTATTATTATTAACTGACCCTTATATTGTGAAAATTCAGCTTAGGTACTTTGTATTTGAAACATAAAATTAGAAAACTAGATGACTTTGTGTCCGATTAACAAACACATAGCCTGTAAGCTACACACACACAGAACAAATAATAAGTCAATTAAATTATTAATCGTTCTGTGGGCTAAAACATTACGCTATCAGATAATTTCATGAGTTATTGAATTTTCCGAACACTGTTACATTTGCCAATGCGAGTGATAAATGCAAATAACTTCATTGCAATAATCTAACTCACTGTAGCAAATTGGATGGCCGTGGAGCTGTCATTAAATCAAATCTAATGCATCGTAATTTGGTTATAAATTTGGATAGTTTGAATGACTATTAACGGAGAAGTTTGTTTGGATATTCGGCTTGCGAACGATGAGAAATTATGAAACTAGCTGTTTGACCTTTAACACTAACAACAATAGAAGGTATGTGCAGTTGCATAGAGGTGATATAATTATTTACTTTCATTGTTCTCATTCATTGATGAGAGAGAGAAAGGAACTAGTAACATAACATAAACCGTACAAGTGTTTACACGAGCGCGAATTTTTTCGGCGGAACACAACACGCGCATCGCTTCAGATCCCCCCCCCTGTTTCTAAGGGGGGGGCCCTTAGAAACATTGGAATTTAATACTTGTTATTAATTATCTTTAATAATCAAAAAATTAAAAATGTATATATTTATTTAGTGTGACCCAAGCATGGGTCGCGTCGCCTCCACACCCCGCTTTCCGCGAAAATGACTAAACGAAATAAAATCTTACTACTATAATAAATGTTAAAGTTTGTTACTCTTTCACGCAAAAACTACTGAACGGAGTTTGATGAAATTTGGAATGATAGTGGTTTATGCTCTGGATTAAAACATAGGCTACTGTTGATCCCTAAACAGTACAATGTTCCCGTGGGATACTGCAGTGGCGAAGGCTGGTTCCCCTTCATAGGGAAGCCCGAGTCTGTATAAATCCCTATTTTGATGGGGTCTTCAAATGGTCAGTGGTATCTGGTAAGTAAAGCCGACAGAATGGAGTTATGGCAACCCCGCGCCACTGGGATACTGTATTGACGCGGGCGGAGCCTCGGGCAAAAGCTAGTTATAATATGATATATTGAATACGAAACCGTATTAAATGATACACAATGGTCATAATTGGGTGGTTACCCTTTCAACTGTTGCTCTGACTCTGTGCGTTCGCGACGCGATTTCCGTTCTACGCGATCGGCGCTCATGGGCGCATGTCAGGTGCCGCACGCAACCTACGCTGTTTGTTAATCCAATTTCCTCGACTACATAAAAAATAATTAAAAAGCGAGCATTGAATTCTCAATGGCGTTTCTGTTCCTCGAAATTGTCACAATGAGCTCTTCGCAATAACGCCGCAAAGTTTTCAAAATGGAAAAATCAAATATTTCCTTCGAAACGCCAATTTAAATTTTAAGCATTATGTTAAGGAAGGAACTTTTTCAATAAGTTTGTGCACCTTCCTTCGCTTTGACTTTGATATTAGCTTGGTTTAATCTCCTTTCAGTAGGAGTTTTGATCATCATCGTGACGTCACAACTAGTTTTGCAAGAAAGAGATGAGCAACATTTTTACTTACTTATAATTTTCAATCGCGTCAACGTAAATAATATTTTCAATTTAATTTGCAAGAATGTGACATTATAATATTACTCACTATATGTTGCCCGCGGCTTCGTACGTACAAAAAGAAATCCCGCAGAAACCGTACATTTCGCTGCGATAAAAGGTAGCCTTTGTGTTAAGCAGTTTAAACTACTACCACCAAACTTCGCCCAAGTGCCTTCAGTAGTTATTGCGAGAGTAACAAACATCCACACACCCACACATCCACACATCTATTCATCCTTACATACAAACCGTCCCGTTCATAGTATTAGTAAGCATATTCGTTAGAATTACTACTTCGGGAAACAGAACAGAACAGAACAGACTCAATTCCCATCCTTTGATGATTATAACGGTGGTAGTGTTGATATTACATTTTACTAACAAGAATTTAATGTCAATTTGCTACACCGAAAATGTGTCGATACGTTATTATATCATCCAGAATACCGATTTATGTAAAAATATCTTCTGTCTGCGGCTCCGCCCGCGTAAATACAGCGCCTATCCCCAATCCCACAGAACACTGTGCTTATTCGGATAAAATTTGGCCTCTGTTTTAATCGGCATCACATGACGCTGCAGACTTGATCCAGTCTGCAGTTTGTCCATACTCCATATACACCAGAAACGTATGACTGCCGTGGAAATCCACGCACATACACGGTAGTTCCAACTTCTAACTGATCCAATCGGCATCGGTATGGCAACTCTATTACCGACTGGCAACTGATCACGAGAAACTGTGTTCAGTTGGTGAAATTACAAAATAAATATGAATTACTATTAATTAGGACGTCGTCTGTGTGCTATGTGCTTACAGCATTAAACCAACTTAATGCTCTAAGGCTGTGTGCGAGTTTTTGTCACTGGTCGCCGTGAAGAGGTTAGCTACAATTTGTATGGCATCGAAACAACGCCAATCAACATTGTGGCCAACAATGACAACTAATTCGATGCCAAAAAGTGACAACTCGCACACAGCCATAGACGTAGTATATTATAGACGAGGCATGCCTCGCAGAAGTCCCAAGGACACCCCGCCAACTACAGAGGGTGCAAAAAAGCACCCAAAGTAAAAAAGCGCACTGCACCACAGACGAAAGGTGCCCCCCCCAAACAGAGATTCGTCCCTGCCCCCCAACCCTCCCAATCTGCATGGTTCAAGCCCGCGCAGAACCGTAGTTCGGAGTTAGCGGTTTTCCCCGCTCTCCCCAGTAAGGCCATGCCCTCCGCGCCCAAAGCGCCTAAGGCCACGCCCCCCCGACTCCCAGCTTCACTGCAGATCTCTCTTTCGTCCCGCAGTTCCTAAGAAACATCGGGCCTATTGACCCGATGGAGCTTTCTCTTTTAGCGACAAAGCTAAAAGGATCGGCCACAGACCGCATCCAAGCTTTGTCAGACCATCAGATCTTGATCCGTCAGATCAAGGCTCTCTCCACCAACGGTAACTAATGGAGCCGTCGGGAAGGACAAAGCCGCACTCGTTACGCGTAGTGTCGTTCAATACGAACGGCATTAGGAATAACATAAGCGGAATTCGCGATTTTGTAAGCATCCAAAATATCGATATTCTTCTAGTGCAGGAGACGTTTTTAAAACCTAGTATGAGGAGCCCTAAAATAGCTAACTACAAAATAGTCAGAAACGATAGAACTCGATCCCGACTCGAAGGTACTCTTATCTACTATAAAAAATCATTACATTGTATTCCCCTAGAGCCACCGCCATTGTTAACTTTAGAGACATCTGTTTGCCATATTAGTATGTCCGGTCACGGACCCATTGTTATAGTAAGCGCGTACTTAGCGTGCAACAAAGAACTACATTCCAGCGACCTACAGGCGCTATTCAATATAACGCTGTCATCATTGCCGGCGACTTAAATTGCAAACACACCGAGTGGGGCAATGTATATAATAATAGAAATGGCTCCATCCTTTGTAGTTTAACCGACACTTTAAATTTTGCGCTATTAGCTCCCACTGACCCCACTCGCTATGACACCAATGAAAACATCAACGGTGTCATACGCGATCCTAGTACGATAGACATAGCCTTAGTTAAAAATGTTTCTCTCAATATCTATATTGAGACTCTCCACGAGCTTAACTCGGACCACAGACCGATTATGATTACACTTGGTAGTCTTAACCCCAATAATTCTAGTACTAGGAAGATAGTAGATTATAAATCATTAGCGGATAACATCAAAGTCCTCCAATCTAGTCACCTAGATAAAATCCCCGATATTATAGATAGTAAAGAGACAGCCATAGAGGCCGCCTCCCACTTGACCGATCACCTGGTAGAGACCAAAAAGAAAAAAAAGGCCTGGGGGGCCTCGACGGTATTTCAAACAAAACACTTAAAATGTTACCGTCCGAGCTAATTCAACACCTAGTGAACATCTTTAACGCCCTCTTAGTAGGATGTTCATTTCCAGACATTTAGAAGGTAGCTATTGTCATAGGTATCCACAAACCGGGGAAACTCCGGAAGGTGCCTGGTAGCTACCGTCTAATAAGTCTCATTAGCTCCCTCGGTAAAGTCTACGAAAGAGTTATTAAAAGGCGCCTCAATGACGTCATAACCGACAAAAATCTCCTTCCAGACGAGCAGTTTTCCTTCCGCGAAATGCACAGCTGTCCCGCTCAAGTACACCGCTTAACGGAATATATAATATCTAGCAAAAACGACAGGAAGACGACATGCGCCGTATTCTTTGACATTGCAAAAGCTTTTGATAAAATTTGGCATAACGGACTGTTATACAAACTCTATCAAATGGAAATACCCGATTATCTTGTTTTACTAATTAGCAACTTTTTAAAAAATCGTAAATTTCATTTCCGCGTAGAAGGCGCACTGTCGTCGCCAAGATATATGGAGGCGGGAGTACCGCAGGGCTCGGTCCTCTCGCCCTCCTTATATAACCTGTATACTAGTGACATCCCTAAACACGCGCAGCGCGCCCTTTCTATAAGGCGCAGGTTCGGCCTCATATGGAATATTGTTCTCATCTCTGGGCAGGGGCGCCAAAATACCAACTGCTCCCTCTGGATCGTATCCAACGAAGGACCGCTCGAATTGTTGACTGCCACGTCCCACGCGAAAAACATACCATCTTCATCACCTTGATGAGTGGCAGTCTTCCACCGTGCGCTTTTCGCGTAACTTTCTGCCGCGCACTGTAAAACTCTGGAACGAACTGTCACCAGCAGTATTTCCGGACCTATACGACCTGCAAACCTTCAAGAAGAGAGCGTATTCCCTCTTAAAAGGCCGGCAACGCACCTGCAGCTCTTCTGATGTTGCGAGTGTCCATGGGCGACGGTAGTTGCTTATCATCAGGTGACCCGTTTGCTCGTTTGCCCCCTTATTTAATAATTTAAAAAAAAAATACGCTAAGGTGCAATTAGCTACTAAGGCGGGTCAATAAGTCCGTGACTTTTTGAATTTCTAACCTCCTTACTGAAAAAGCAACACTACTCCTGTCAACAGGCATCTGTCAGTTGACTCCTATCAAAATTTGAACTTGCTGCGTCAGTTAGTTTGTGTTTTACAGCTATCTTTATCAGACTATCCAGTAACTTAAGGAAACAATGGAAAAAAGTGAATTTCGTGTGCTTATTAAGCATTATTTTTTGCGAAAAAAAACCATTACCGAGACCAAGGCTAAGCTTGATAAATACTATGGGGACTCTGCACCATCGATTTCAATGGTAAAAAAGTGGTTTACTGAATTTCGTTGTGGCCGTACAAGCACTGAAGATGCCGAACGTCCTGGACGTCTCTACACCCGAAACAATCGAAAAAATTCACGATATGGTGTTGGCCGACCGAAGATTGAAAGTGCAAGAGATTGTGGAAGCCATAGGCATCTCGCATGGCTCAGTGGTTTCAATTTTGAATGATCACTTGGGCATGAGAAAGCTTTCCGCAAGATGGGTGCCGCGTTTGCTCACAGTCGACCACAAACGCAATCGTGTAACAACTTCACAGGAAGGTTTGGCGTTGTTTAATCACAATATGGAGGAGTTTTTGCGCCGTTTTGTAACCGTGGACGAAACATGGATCCATCGCAACACACCAGAGACCAAACAACAGTCAAAACAGTGGGTTTCTAAGGGTGAATCGGCGCCAAAGAAAGCCAAGGTGAATTTATCAGCCAATAAAGTTATGGCGACTGTTTTTTGGGATGCACGTGGGATAATCCACATTGACTATCTTCAAAAGCGAAGAACAATAAATGGGGAATATTATGCCAACTTATTGGACCGCTTCAATGAGGATTTGAAAAAAAACCGACCTCATTTGGCCAAGAAAAAAGTTCTTTTTCACCAAGACAATGCAAGGGTGCACACATGTGAAGTTGCCAGGGCAAAAATCCATGAATTGGGCTATGAATTGCTCCCACATCCACCCTATTCTCCAGATTTGGCTCCGAGTGACTACTTCTTGTTCCCAAACCTGAAAAAATGGCTCGGTGGAAAAAGATTTGCCTCTAATGATGAAGTCATCTCGCAAACAAAGGCCTATTTTGAGGACCTCGACAAATCATATTTTTTGGAAGGGATAAAAAAATTGGAGAAGTGTTGGACAAAGTGTATAGAGCTCAAGGGGGACTACGTTGAAAAATAAAATGATTTATTTATCAAAAAATCTGTGTTTTATTCCAAAAGTCACGGACTTATTGACCCGCCCTCGTATGTTCGCGGACGACACAGCCCTTTATTATTCCCACACACGAGCCTGTACCGCGTCTAAATCCCTCCAGGAGTCAGTTACCGCTCTCGGTAACTGGTTCTCCAAATGGAGAATAGAAGTTAATCCCGACAAAAGTCACGCCATCCAATTCAATAGTAAAAGGGCAACGAGGCGAAATTGCCCCCGTAAACTAATGAGCCCTATTAGGCGCACGGCAACATAATTCCTGAGGTCACTCAGGTCAAATATTTAGGCGTAGTACTAAACAAGTCAATGACGTTTTCGCTTCACATTATTAATACATTACGCAAAGCGAAATTTGTACTCTACAAATTATATCCGCTACTTAATTCGCGAAGCAAAATGTCCCTAAGACATAAGCTTACATTGTATAAGGTTTGCATTAGAACGATACTCACTTATGCGTGCGTCTCTTTCGCACAGATAAGCGATTATAAATATCTCAATTGGACCGATTGCAAAGAGTCCAAAACCGGTTTCTACGCATGGCAACAGGCGCCCCCTGATACATGCGTAACATCGACTTGCATAGGGACTGCGAACTCGTCACTATTAAAGCCTATATCAAGGAACTCGTAGAGAGATTCTTTGATAAAGGCAAAAATCACCCAAACCCCCTTATCAAAAAGGCACTGGACTATGACCACGACGCACAGACTTTTCGACATCCGTACAAACGGCCTAAGCATATCTTAGCCGATCCCGTTGACCCGATCACAAAATACGTAACGTACTGTGTACAGTTACGTAAACACAAAACACACGCACCCGCGAGATTAGTATCGCACCGGGGTCGACGCCGGCGCCTACCCCGAGGTCCCACATCCGACACGACAACACGTACAGACGTACAGACCGACCCTAACACGGGACCGGACCCGAACCCGAGTTCGAGTTCGCATCCTAGTAGACTAGGTACACTTCTAAATAGTGCCCGCGACCGCGATATTGATATAGAGAGCTCTACCAATACCGCGAACCTCATCGACATTAGGACCTACGCGCGCGAGTCATCCCGACTGTACGCGGAAGGGGAGAGGGACGAGCCTCTCAGTACCGATACCAACCAAAACGAGAGCTCCTCTATCGCAATAACTCGCACGCCGCTAGTTTCTACTACCGCGCGCGAGCAACCTCACTCATCAGCGAGTGAGGAAGGGGTCGGACCCCTTAGCAGGAGAGACCCGCATCTCCCCTGTCATAATAATAGCTCACAATCCGTAGCTGTCCCCAATATCCGGTCTGGACATCACCCGGGTGATGTTAGGGAGGGTCTAACCCTCCCATCGACTCTTACCAAATAAACTAGCCACCAGGCTAGTTATAGTCCGATTTAGCTACAGCGGTCTTAACCCGACCCTTAGCATAGACCCGTTCGAAAAAAAAAATGCCTCGCAGAAACTGTTTACACTTAAATGGCCCCACTCTTGGGGTTGTTTGGCGCCATTTTGACAATTGAGGTATGGTGAAATCGAGATAGCGTAACTTGTCTTGTATGAGGATTTGTTCTGTCAAATGCAGGTACGTCATAGCCCTTCCTTAGTTTTGAAATGTTTACACACAGCATACTACACATTATAGATGAATATAAATAAAACGCCGGATTTTATTGTGGTTTAGAATAACAAACTAAATGTTGCTGCAAATGTCCCTACTATTATTTCTGCGAGATCGTCTGAAATAACTTGAAGTGTGAACTATTTTACCACAGACTTCTGTAATTTATATCGACTTCGCCACTGTAAAACGTGACTCCCGCAAGTTGGATTTTTGTAAATATTTTAACGATGCGACGCCATAATAAACGAATTCGCATTTGCCTGTCAGTGCTGTCTTGTTAGGGTTCCGTAGTAACTACAAGGAACCCTTAAAGTTCCACTGTATACGTCCGTCTGTCTGTCTCTCTGTCCGTCCTCCTAACTTCTGTGACAATGAATATGTAAGTAAATGAAATTTGGTACAGTTAAAGCCTGCGTATAGATTTAATTCTTGTCCTCATAGAATAATTATAACTTTATATATTATAGGGGTCGATCGCCATAGTATATAAAGGATCTACTGATACCATTAAGTCCTAGAGAAAAGTTGTAGAGCTTGATAATGCCTATAAAAAATTCAGCGACAGCATATGATTAACTTTTATATGTATATAAGTCTAAAAAGTAGTTTTTTATATTAAATAAATAATTTAAATCGTTAGGGCATACTTATAAAAACGTCGGTATTAAGGTAATTTTTTAAACCGCACTTATAGTAAGTACATTACGTTAGATCAGATTAGATTAGAACTATAAGGTATCAATTGTATTTCGGGCGGGTCGCTATTTATTATTAAAACCCAATTTCAGGCGTGTGAATTTGCGGGCAAAAGCTTATTTTTTCTAAAGTTAACCATTTTCGAATAATCGGCCTACAAATTGGTTTCTAACTTGCCTCTTGACTAGCTAAGTAATACAACATATAAAAAAACCGTTTGGCAAATAGCGTTATTTATAAATACCTTTATAGTTACATGTATAAGCACTAGAAGTACAACCACCTTGTCTGAAATCGATGTACAATGAAAAACGACATTACCCGAGGGACATTAGCAACGTGGTTTTACTGTAAATTCCTTTAAATTTCCAAGTTATATATTTATAATTAAATTTTATATCAGTATTTAGGTATCCAGTTTCAAAAATCATAACAATTTTTGTGCCGTTTTCAGTTACATTTGTGTGAGAAATGATCACCACAGCATTTTGACTGCCAAATTCGCGGACTTGGCTGAAATCCTAAAATACTGATACGGCCTTTACGTATTTGGATTACGTAAGAACTTTTGAAACCTTTTAACATTTCCAGAGCTATATATTTTTGATATTATTTTAATAAGTTGTGATGTAAGCGCCAGTTCATACCGGACACGACGCGGCACGCACCTTTTAATATAGCTATTCATAATTGATCTTATTTACTACACAAAAAGATACCTACACGTTTCATTGCACGGGTTCGAATTGCGAGCTGCACCGCGCTGCGTAGCGCGGCGCCGCGCCGCAATGAAATATGTATCTTTTTATGTAGTGAATAAAGTTCAACTTTTAATCGCTATCTTAAAATTGAACCTAATTCTTAAACGCTTCCTTTATAGAGGCTTTCAAGTCACACGTGGCTGTCCTGGGCCTTCTGAGGTGGCCCCCTGCAAGGCTACTTCTATATACTATTGTACTCTTGTTATAAAGTTTTAGTCGTAACATTGTTATATACCTTTTTTTATTCTAAAAGAACAATTTTCTATCTTTTTGATAAAATATGGCCCGCGCGAGTTTCTTACGCCGGTTCTTCTCGCCGGGCCGGGCCCGAACCGGTGGTAGGCATCATGTATACCGACGTTCAGAAAGTGTATAAAAATACCAACTTTGAATAAAAAAAAATACTTTTTGACTTTGAGCAGAGACAATGATTAAGTAGGTAAATTAAGAAGTTAAGAAGAAGAAGAAGAAGAAGCTTTAGAAGCCTTTGAGAATTCGGCTGTTTAACTTTTAAATACAAGACAAGACAAAAACATTCTGCTTCTATTACTGGGGTACAGGCCATTAGATAAAAGTTGGCGCATATAACACATAAATACACATGCTGCGTTGTATGCTGGATCTGATTACGCTTACCTGACGTAGCACTACATTAGCATGATGTCTCTCTCACTCACTTGGTCAAGCTTTAGATTATGAAGAAGATGGCAATTGTTTTGTTATTACTACTAAATTACCACAAATCATATTTAGTATAATAAAAGAGAAATGGATTTTCTTAAATCTCTGACAGTTCTACAAATAACGTTTTAATACTACTAAAGTATAGAATAAACATTTGCAATGGCCAAGCAATGCACAAATGCAACTAATTAGAATCGCACTATGCATCATCCATACGTTCAAGCTAATTTATAAGTGTACAATATAATTAACTGTATAATTATCGGTTGAGGACTGCAGAGAGAGGACAGCAAAGTATAAAATATTAGCATTTTCGTACTGCTTTTTCTATGCCATTACCATTTTATCGATTTACTATTAAAAGTTGTATGGCTTACAAACACAGCGTGGTTGTATTGTTCATTTGTCCAACCGTCAATGATAATAATATGTTTATTGACACATTAGGTGATAATCTCCATTATTTTTAATTTTATTGATGTTGAATTTATGACATTGTAAATAAATTCTGAAAGAATTGATTTAGGCAAAAACTTAACAGGAAAAGTCGACAACAATAAAATATTAATTGTGGGAGAGCCACGCTTCGGCATGAATGGGCCGCCACGACTGGTCAAGTACCACGGCCTCACAGAAAACCGGCGTGAAATAACGCTTGCGTTATGTTTCGCCGAGTGGGCGAGGTTACCGGAGGCATAAGGGGGTTGGGGATTTTAAGGACTGAGAACGCAAGTCGCAACACCGGAGGAGTTACAAGTGTAATGCCTCTGGTGTTGCGAGTGAGTGCTTGGTAAGTGAGGGCGGCGGTAATCGCTTACCATCAGACGAACCGTCTGCTCGTTTGCTGTTGAATTTCATAAAAACAAAAAGATCTTGTTAAAATTCAAAGGATCCTGATTTTCAATCGACTTCCAAAACACAGGAGGAGGTTCTCAATTCGTGTGTAGGTATATTTTTTTTGTGTGTATGTTACGTGATTACTCCGCCGTTTGTAAACCAATTTTAAAAATTATTTTTTTATTTTAAAGGGTCGACTCCCAAGTTGGTCTCATTGTCACCAAATGGTAGACCTGGTGATGGGATCCATGAGTCCGTTTGTCCATCCATTCGAAGTGACTCGAGCATATGCCACCATAAAGTGAAATATTGCGCCAAGGTATACCCTGGATCCAAATACACGATTGGAAATTTCAATTTTTTTTTAAAAACTGCAAGCATATGTCACTATTAAATAATTATCATCACCACCACCACCATCATCATTCCATACATCATGATATTATGGTGATATAAGTATTTCTCATAGTCTTTTACACTGAAATCGATTTCTTTGAACATTCACAACCACCAAAAAGTTAATGGTTGTGACAAGTTATACCCTGGATCCAAAAGTACTGAACAGAACTCCTCAGTCTTTAAGGCTACACGTTTGGAAATTTCCGCATTGTTTAAAAAACTGCAAGCATAATTATGTTACTATTAAATAACCATCATCCCCACCACCATCACCATTCATAATCATATGATGAAATAGGTACTTCTGTTAGTCTTTTACTAATGTAAAAGATTAAGAGAAGTACCTATTTCATCATAATTCCTCAGTATCTTACACCTTTGAACATTCAGTCCCATCATCATGATCATCATTATATATTGCGTGTCAACTGGTTTATCATTTCCGACGACAACTTCATTTTTGGTAACCTAAAGTATATGATACCAAAAAGTGACATTATGTCAAACTATAGCCTGGTTCGAAAAGTACTGAATGGAACTTGTCAGTCTTTAAAGATATATGTTTGGAAATTTTGGAATTGTTTAAGGAACTGTAGTAAAGATGTATGCGAAAGGTCTGCAATGTCAGACGACTTCTTCCAAAGTCTTCTTATCTTATCTAATAATATTTAAAGCCTAAACGTCCAACGGAGACACCTTTTTCAAAAAGTTTCACAGGTGCAGCTGTGGAAAGTGTTTTGCAAGAACAAGAAAGCCAATCATTGTTATTCGTCACCCGTGGTGCAGAAAGTGGAAAGTTTTTCGTTTTGAAATTTCCCGTGGAACAAGTCGAATGGTGTTATGGTATTATGTTATGTTGTTTACAGTATTGCTCACGTATTGCTCAATGCTAGATTTCTGATAGATGTCTGGCAAATACAAGACATAAATAAGACAGTAGACAAAATTTATATGGTGTCACTTGAAAATTTAAAAATTATACACCTGCGCCTCCAAGAAAACAAAAAAAAATGTGTGTAATGAACGACCAAGGGAAAAAGGGGTTAATATTTTTTATTTAATAAAGAAGATAATCACAAACTACGAATTAATCTGAACACGGGGCCGGCCGATTCAACATTAGGCACTTTTGACTAAAGATTTCATTTTTTAAATCGTCAGTGCGCTTCTCTAGCTCCAACTAACTTCATGGAGGTATTTTGTGCATTAATGCTTAAAATCGACGTTGACACACATGTTGTACTATACTAGATGTTGCACGAACGTAATTCGTGCGCGCTAAAGGAAATCACGAGGGAACCGAACATTTCGCCGCGATTATAAGTAGCCTCAGCTGGATGGTAGAATGGTAAGCCGTGCACGATCGTAAATAACACAAATTGGTCTAATAAATATTTTTGTGAATCTTTTTATTTCCTATGTTTTAATTATTTATTTATTTTTAAATATATTATCGACCTACTAAAACTGCGAGCAAAGCTCGGTCTCCCATGTACTAGTTAATAATACTATAATATCACTTAAAAAAAAATATATATTTAAAAAAATATATATACTGTCTTTCAAAATAAAAGCAATAACATTCTTCAAAACACTAAAAAGTATGAAATGATTCTTAGTATCGAAATAGTTATCCTTTTAAATTCTGCAAAAATTCACTATTTCTATATCCAATCTTCTGATTTTTAATGTCGATAATAGCCCAAAAAATTGTAAAAATCATTTAATCAAAAAAATCATTAGTTTTAACACAACTACGTCCTTATGCATACAATATTACAATATACATACAATATTTTAAATATCTCACGTTCAAATTGGCTCGTATCGACTTCAAAAATAAGAAGACTGAGTAAAGAAATAGTTAAATATTTGTAAAATTAAAAAGGGGAACCATTTCGACACTAAGAATTATTATTTCATACTTTTTAGTGATTCTGAAGATTGTTATTGCCTTTACATTGGAAGTCAGTTTATATATTTTTTAAGTATTTATTTATTAATTATATTTTTAACACACTATGATATATTATATTATGAAAATATATATGTGTGGCTAATGTGAACGTGCCAACTTTAGTTTAACAACCTATAGGTACTACCTATTTACATATTTCACTCTGAAGTTTCTGTCTCTTTTATAAAATGCGGCATCAAAATTCAATAAGAAATAAACGTTTTGACGCATCGTGAAGCCGAATTGGAATGTCTGCTCTTATTGATGGCGTCTTATGCAGGATATCCAATATCAGAGGGTCCGTGTCCCATCAATAACAGCCATTTGGCTCTACAAATATTGATGGAATCTTATTAAGTTGGCATACAAAAATATACAAGTATAGGCTTTAAAAATTATAGTATATAAGAGTTTGGACTGAATAGTGCGAGTGTTGCCTGTTATGGTCAGTTCACATTGAAACGAAAAGATATGCGACGCGGCGCTGCAATTTCAATATAGCTATTCAAAATTCAGATTTATTTATTAGACAAGAAGACACACGTTTCATTGTAAGTGTTCGAGTGTCAAGTTGCACCGCGCTGCACAACTTGACATTCGAACTGTGTTCGAACTGTGTATCTTAATTGTGGATTGAATAAAGAACAATTTTGAATAGCTGTCTTAAAATTGCAGCACCGCCTCGCGTTTCGTCTCGTTTCGGTGTAAAACAACGCTTAGTTACCTAATCAGTACTCAATCCTTCTAATACCTACAGTAAAAGTGTAGAACAGAAAGGCCTTATGTAAATAAATAAGACGTTTTTAATAACGGATAGGAAACAGCAGCCAAAATAAAATAAAAAATAAGGAAGCCAATTAAAATAAATAAAACAAATCTGAAATCAGTCAGGAGGAGGAGAAATCAGGAGGAGTCAGGATAAACTATGCTACACCGTCAGTCGCCCCGGAGACGATGTTGAAGCCGGCCCTGACGCAGCTCGTGACGTCTCTCGCGGGCCGGTCGTCCGCGATCACCCAAGTGGTGCCGCTGGCTGCGGAGCTGATGACGTCCAGGATACCCGCTACTGCTGATCTAACCCTGGAACAGTGGACAAATCTATCGGAAACTCAATTCTCGTATTTAACCTAGGGTCAATTCACACCGGAACGAAACGATACGCGATATAGCACAGCATTTTCAAGATAGCAATTCAATAATCTTTTTGTGTAGTTAATAAAATTCAATTTTGAATAGATATCTTATCCGCGTATCGTCGCGGTGTGAACTGATCCTTTTTTCAATTTACTTTCAATTAATTATAAATGAATCGTCTTGATGTCATATACTGATTTTTGGAGTTTTCATTCATTTATAATTAATTGGTTTGACGTATGAGAATACCATTTTTCTGTTTTAACATATCGAGACTGCATCGAAACTATTAATGTTAGATTTAATTTGGAGAATCGTCATATAGAATGTAGAATGATGGTGTCAATACCTTGCATTCGAGGTTGTAAGTTAATAAATAAGAGGCTATAAGTTCCTGATTGGAAACAAATTTAATTAATTAAGATACAGAATTATAAGCCTCGAAGTAGGTACTTATAACTAGCGAAAAAATTGAGAGAAATGAGATTGTTAAATTAACCTTTGAGCTATTAAAAACGTGCAACTGTTTTTTTTTTAAGAGATATTAAAAAAAAAACCAGTTCCACGTGGAACGATGTCGAAACATATAAGAAACAAATATCCATCCATCCTCGCAAACTTTCACATTTGTAATAGTCAAAGTAAAAGTAAACTTTTTTTATTCAAAAAATGTATTTTTATACACTTTCTGAACGTCGGTCTACGTGATGCCTACCACCGGTTCGGGAACTAGCCCGGCGAGAAGAACCGGCGTAGGAAACTCGCGCGGGGCCATCTTTTATCAAAAATTATTTTTAAAAGAACAATTTTCCATAAATTGTTCTCTTAAAATTATAAAAAAGGCATATACAACAATGTTATGACTAAAACTACTTATCAAGAGTACAATAATATATGTAATTTAGATGTTGCCTTGCAGAGGGTCACCTCATTCCCAAGGTGTGCTATCATTCATAAAATTATTAACTTTATACGAGGCTTTAGCACACAAACGTTCTTTAACTACTTTTTTAAATTTATTGATTGAAAATTTTTTAACGCTTTCTGGGATCTTATTGTATAGGCGTATACACTGGCCTTTAAACGAATTCTTTACTTTACTAAGTCTAGTCACTGGTACATCAAGCTTATGCTTATTTCGGGTATTTCTATTGTAGTTGTCACTTTTGTTTTTGAATATAGTTTGAATATATACTTTTAAATAATAGTAGGGTTAATCAACTGAAATCGATGAACGAACATATCCCTTTTTCGTTAACTCTATCCCAAAAATAATCTTAACCAATCCCCTATAAATCTCTCCCTCGTAAATTGTATTAAATGATATCCTCTGATCCCATTAGGAACCATGTTAGCGAAAAAACTTTTTTCTTTACAACCCACGGGGGATACCTCTGGCGTTCCGGCACTCGGGACGAAATATGGTTGTCCTTCGAGAAATTGTGTCTGTGTATGATGGCCGTGTCTGTTGGTCCCAGACACACGGTTAGCACTCGAACCTGCGTCTCGGAGAATGGTTTGCTGGCCTGAAAAAATAATTAATATTATTAGATGTAATCAGTAGCAGAAATCAGAACTTCAATTCTCGTATTTTGCTTAGACTTTAAAAATTTACTTTCAATGAATTATAAATGAATAATCATGATATCATAAACTATTTTTCGTAGTTTTGACCAACAGAACCGCGTTGGTTTGACGTATAAATGACGGTATGAGAAAACTATTATTGTATTAACATATCGAGACTGTTTCGAATCTGTAATAATATAAAATTTAGGTATTAGCAGAATTGACCGACAGACGTTGCGGAATGTAAAAAGCCAATTGGAATATGACGCTACAGTTGCTTAAAACGTTTATCCAAAACTATAGGGCCTAGTTTAATTTTTTTGTACAATAATTATTAATGTACTTAATTATTCATGATTAATATAAATAATTTTACGTTGTAACTTGCATTTAATTCCGTAATGCCGGATGTAGCTGCTCGGCTTTTGGATGCAAATACCAACAACAGATTAATTTATCATCCTCTGTATTTTGTGAAGTGCTTCAATACTCCCTTCGTTTACTAATGGACTAATGGATTTTTTTGCCGTGATAACGTCTTATAATTCGATGGAGCCGGCTGCACGCACGAAAAAACATGACTCTTGCGTTACCAAGTACTGTTACCAATTACCGTTACCTGTTACCGTTACCAAGTACCAGCGTTACCTCGCATTTTATTTTATTATTATTATTATTATTATTGTTGTTGTTGTTGTTGTTGTTTTTGACGTTGTCACGTTCAACTATCGTCAGTAAACCGACTTAACAGAAAACCGATATTTTTTTAGAAATTTAGACAGAACTTTTTAGTAAAAATGTCAAAAGTGTGTGGCCGAATTATATCATTAAAGACTAGATTTCGCCGGCGACTTCGTACGCGCAAAAAATAAATTTTGCTTGTACCGTACATTTTGCTGCTATAAAAACTAGCTTATCTGTTTATCCAGAGCCCAAGCAACCACCATACGAAATTACATCAAAATCCATTCAGTAGTTAAAGCGTGAAAGTGTAACAAACATCCATACGAACAAACTTTTGCGTATAAAGCTAATAGTAGCAAGGATTATGGAGGAAGTATAAAATTAGGACATACCGCTATACAATTGCTGAACTGCAAGACGGCGGACTTGGTTGCGGAGTACACGGGCAAGTGGGGCACCGGCTTGAGCGCGAGCAGCGACGACACATTCACAACTGCCCCTCCACTGCCCCGGTTATCCGCAGACATTAACTCCAAAGCCTTTAATGTGCTGGAAACTGTGGCTGTCTGAAAAGGTATTCAACGAGATGTGTTAAATGAGACAAACATTTTCGTTAAGCATCATGAGCATCGAATCGCCGGGTGCGATGCTTCTAGATAATATTAGGTGTTTTCGTGACCTAAATTTAAATTTCAACCCATGATACTCGAACTTCGAACCATCCAACCGATGTAACATAATTTTCTATTTTGTATCAAAAACAAGTCTGAAATATATTAAGCTAGTATGTTAAATACTAGTTATATAATATACTTACAAAGTTAATATCAACCATTTTCCTGTAGTTTCTCTCGTCGTTGGAGACAACCGCAGCGTTGTTCACGACCAAATCTAGCCTGTTGTATTTGTCCAGGACCTGTTTGTACGCGGCAGCCAGCTCCGCCTCGCTAGCCACGTCGCATCTTATGAACTTAGCCTTCAGGGCTCCGAACTTGCTCATGAGGTCGGCTTCTAAAGCGCTACCCTCGCGCTCTGCTATGTCTAAAAACGCGACGTGCTGAAAAGTGAATTTAACGTTACATTTCTACATTTTTGGCTTTTATCATAGAATACTCACTGGGTATTTTTTATTTCAAATTCAATTACACTTAATTTATAGACTACGATATAAATTTGTCAAGTGGTTTTTTGCTCGCTTGCTTCGCTCGCTCGCATTAAACAAAACATGTTTATGTTACTATTATTTATTTTTCCGAAATGCACACTCTTTCAGGGCTTAAAGTATAAACAAGTTGTAACTGGTAAAAATTTTCTCGCTCGACTCGCTCCCCTCGCCCGTTTTGTATTTAAAATTATGGCGCCAAAGCTAATAGGCCCGGGGCGCAAAATCCTGACGCCTAATACACGCCTGACGTCAATCTATATAATAATAAATAGAGTTATTATCATCTAATGTATACGTAATGTACACACAGTGTAATGTACACACACACTGTGCACTGTAACTTGGGTGATAACAACATAATTTTATCTGTTATCTCACAGTTTACTTAGAATTCGATAATAACGTAATTATACAATATCCCACTTCTTAAACAATTTTAATAAATTAAAACTGCTTATATTTTGATTTTAAATTATAATTCTTATTATTGAAATGAATAAGCATCAATATTAATGTGAATGAAGTATATATTATTACCTTAATCTATACTTATATCATAAAGAGGAAAGGGTTTTTTTGCAGTTTATTTGCATCGAATAGGCTCCGAAACTACTTAATCTATTTTGATGAAATTTGGCACACATATAGAGTAGACAACGGGGATGGACATAGGCTACTTTTTATCGCGGCAAAATTTACGGTCCCCGCGGTCTAGTCAAATGTAATTTTACTGTTATTAGTTATTATTTATTAGTTATTATTTAAAAATTCAAATAACTAGCTATTGCCCGCGGCTCCGCCCGCGTAAATACAGTTTCCTGCGGCAGCACTGTAGTTTTTCGGAATAAAAAGTTTGTTTTAATCCAGAGCTTGAACTACTACCATACCAAATTTCATCGAAATCCATTCAGTAGTTTTTGCGTGAATGAGTAACAAACATCCATCCATACATCCATCCAACCTCACAAACTATCACATTTATAGTATTAGTAAGATTTTTCTCATCAAAGTAATAATTATTTTTACTGTTGAAAGAATAGGACCATTAACAAAGTTTTTAAAAATGTTGAAATTTTTAATAATAATAATAATATGGTACCCTCTACCTAAAAGTCTTGAAATAAAAAATCCCCGTTTTATCATCGATTGAAATTATTAGTGTGTTTTGAAGGAAAACTTCTAGTTTGAAAACTAATTTCGTCCATTCCAACAGTATGAATGTAAACGAAGCTCGGCTAGTATTTACTATTCACCAGGGAAAGGTAATAAATAAATATATTCGAACCGAAACTTTTTTGTTAGTTTTGTTTAGACTAAATAATTTAAATCAAAATAGCGCAGATTGGTGACTCGACTCTAGCGCGTGGACCGCTCACATCTGGCCCCCGTCGCGTCACAATGCGCGAGTGACACAAGCCGCCGTGTTACGCAAAAAGATTATTTTATTATTTTAGGCCCGTTTTACAATTGACAATTAGAAGGACGTACCGTATCTTCGCTATTTTGATTTAATCTAAGTTTTATAGACTAGCTTTTAAACGCGGCTCCGCCAGTACAATATCCTATACTTTTTCGGGATAAAATGTAGCCTATGTTTTAATCCAGAGCCCAAACTACTGCCATACCAAATTTCAACAAAATCCGCTCAGTAGTTTTTGCTTGAAAGAGTAACAAACATTAATCCATCCATCGTCACAAACTTTCACATTAATAATAGTAGAAGAAGGAATAAAATCCCTATTATTATATATTATAAGATTCTATTGAAGGTCACCTGGTAATGAACGGTGACCGAACATTTCCAGGATAAAAAAAAAGTAATTACTATTGCACTTGCGCATTTAAAAATGTAATCTAATCCTGAAGTCTAAAGCTACATTGACACGAGCGTTTTTTCGTGATCGCGACAGAAAGAACTGTACTCTAAATACAACTCTGCGGTAGTACAATAAAGCGGGAAATCGAAGTGTCATGTGTCCAATGTCAGATTTGACAGCTCTACGCGATTTTCACCTGTATTGTATTAGTGCAGAGTTATAATGCAGTTTTTTCTGTCACGACCACAAACAAACGCTCGTGGGAACGTAGCCTCAAGATTTTATTCTGTACCGTCGACACATGTCGACGGATTATGATCCTTAGATCACTCTCATAGAAAGGTAAAATAACTGTGAACGGACTTGTATGCTACTCTAGCTGACTCGTTGGGAGTTAAATATTTTTACTTGTGATGATTATGATGAGGATAAAAAGTATCCTAGAAGTTACTCCTTATAACATCAGTCATCTGCCAGTGAAAGTCAAAATCAATTCAGCTGTTTCGAAGATTATCCGGAACATACAGACAGACTAACAGACAGACCAAAACTTTTTAAATTGATATTTTGGTACAGGTACCTTATTTACTATGATATGCATTTAGTGCAAAGCTGTTCATTTAAAGTTGCAAACAGACACTTCAGTTTTATTTACTAGTATCGATTGCAGTTTAAAATGACCCACCCATGCATTTTGCGCCACCATCTCTCGAACCAAAGCGGCCCCGACCCCCGCTGCGCCACCTGTCACTAACACCACTTTGTCCTCCACCTTCCACGGCACTAAACTCATTTTCACAACTACTAGTAAAAACACACCGATTATTATCTACTCTTGATTCTAATTTGTTTTCCTCCTTTTATTCTTCTGCTACTTTCTTGTTGGATAAATATTCTATGTGTATTAGTATCGTTGCTTGATGGTCTACAATTCTGGGTATACTAATCACAGAGGCTTGTTTTATCTCTTATCGCGTGATAGGATGATTGATGTAAACAATAATTTTTCGATTGCGCCGCGTATGTTGGACTGATTGTGTTTGTTGTAGCTCCGGCCTTGTGGACTCTACGTGTCGGTATCGTTTGCTAATATAGAATGTGCGGTCAAGCCGGGTTGTGTTTCATTACATCATCATCGTCGCTCCTAGTAATAGTTCTACTACACTAGGAGGAAGGATAAAACATGGATGGAGTACTTAAGCCGAAGCCGTAAACAGATATCTGTCTCACAAAACATCAATGGCACAAACCAATAAGATCAGAAGAGAACGCAAATCCATGTCTTTTCGTTTATTAGAGTTCCGTACCCATAGGGTAAAAAACGGGACCCTATTACTGAGACTTCGCTGTATGTCCATCTGTCTTTCACCAGGCTGTACCGTTATAGCTAGAAAGTTAAAAATTTTACCAAAAAAAATTTTTTTCGGATGCCGTTATAACAACGAATACTAAAAACAGAATTAAATAAATATTTAGGTGGGGCTCCCATACAACAAACGTGTATGGGAGCCCCACCCTTTGTGCTCTCACTTTTTTAATATGTCTCGGCGATGGTGATCCTTTCGACTCCATTTTTACGAGGTTGGAATTACGACTTTATGGCACTCATTTTTTGTGTTAGCATGTGTAATAAGAACGATATATGTTTCTTCTCTTAATAATAGCCGGGTATGTATGCTACAGTTATTGCTCTGAGCTACTGTAGGTATCTACTGCATTAAATCGTTGTCCGAATTCGTCATCATCAAATGATCTCGTCGAACTCCTCGTCCTCATAGAATAAAATAACTACTCGGTCGCGGACCGCCCGATAGACGTGAATCATCAAAATTTTGTTTTTAAATAGTGTTTATTGCGTGGACTGGTGTCGCGTTATGTTATCACGACTTTCTTTATCTGAGATAGTCCCACGAACTAATCTTCAGATTAAATATTTTATTTTAAATGTTACTTGAATGAATATTTAGCTACAATATCATGCAGTTTATACACGCAGTGTTTCACCATTATGTTGTAAATATGTAAAGCAGATCATTTCTGCTTCATGAAAAACTCAATTGTATTTTCAGTTCATTTAAATGCAAAAAGCGTTTTTTTTTAAAGGATAAAAGGATAAAATTTCCCTCTTTTTAAAGGATAAAAGATTTCATGTCAGTCGCGGCGCGGCGCCTGTTATAAAATATGTTTGTAGTCGGTTTTTGCATTGCTTTGTTTCTTTTTACCCGACTACGGCGAAGCCAAAAGGATGGGTAATGATTTTGGCAGTCTATGTATGTATATTTGTTTCACCGGAATGCCTAAACTACTGATCGGATTTTAAAGAATAAGGTTTCTATGGATTCGTATTAATGGCCCGGGTGACATAGGCTATAATTTGCATAGGCAGTCGGGTTATAGTCATAGTTTCTGTTTATTATTTTAAGCGTTATTATATTAACAGACATATGAACTAAATTCATCACGACCTCTTTGCCTCAGTGATTGGCGCATCGGCGCTTAAGCCGCAGGTTCGTATCCTGCCGAGGAAATAAAAAGTTTTCATAGACCCATATTCCTGGGTCATGGAGGTTTTTTAAATATGTGTATAACATAAGGAAAATCTTAAATACATGTATCATAATATAATAGTATTAAATATACTTCCCGTTATCTGGTACCTACCTGTGTGTTGTTCTTTGGATATTCAACATAGCGTAATATGAATCAAATTCAAAATCTAAAGACGAAACAAAAAAACAACATTAGTAACATGTAATGTGTCCCGCGGAAAAATATCTTGATTTTGATTCATTCGCCGTAGCCCGTAGCGCAGTTATCAGCACTTAGAATCAGCTCACACCGAAACGAGACAACGCGTGACGCGGCGCTGCATTTTAAAAATAGTGATTCAAAATTGAACTTTATTCAGTATACAAGGAGATTACACGTTTCATTGCAATAGCGGAGCCGCGCTATGCAGAGCGGTCCAGTTTGACATTCGAACTCTTGCAATTTAACGATCTTGTTGTGTAGTAAATTAAGTTCAATTTTAAATCACTATCTAAAAAATACAGCGCCGCGTAGCGTATCGTCTCGATTCGGTGTAAGCTAACGCTTACGAAGTTTAAATTACTTTGGAATATTAAGCAAATACAATGTAAAATACACAAATGAATGTTTTGCTCACGGGTTTGTTCGTAAACGAGTTAAGTGAAATTAAACCTGTTAATTTTTATAATATTACGTTGCTCGTGCCTCCGTTTGAATGTATATTACTTAATAATATCAAAAACATGACTTTAGAAAATATAATATACCAGTCTTAATAAACTAAAACTCATTCAAGACACGTGTAAAGTTTGATTAAAAAAACTAGTATCGCAATTAGTCTGATTAGATTCTTACATTGCGAAAAATCTTTGTTCAAAAGTTTAGAAGTGGCAATAAAATACTAGCTTTTAACACTCATGTTACAAACCCAAAATGTCCAATATTGTTTTGTAAGTAGGGCGATAAATAAAAGGTAATAAAATATTTTTCAGGTTTAATTTAAACCTTAAACTGTTAGTTCAGTAAATACTTCTGTTGTTGTGTGAAAATAAAAACCTTGAAGAAATAAATATTTAGTAGATTTAAAATAACAAATGTAAGATACAAGATATTCTATACATACGAGTGATGCTGTGTCTGATAAATTGAGATTTCACGAGACACGGAGTCGTTCGCCCGAGAAAATACAATATCAAGATATCTTTGATGAAATTTAAATGAGACATCGTGAAGGGCGGAGACGATGTTCTGTCACCAGACGTGTGGTTATTGTGCTTTAATGTTAGAGCGTTCTAAAAGAATCATTCTATTTTCTTGGAAACAATCCTATTGTCTCTTACAAATGTCACGAGATTAGATCGAGATCGTCTATGTTCAATTATTTTATTAACTTTTCAAGATAATATAATCTGTTATTATAATAGGTGTAGATAATAGGTAAACGAGCTCCGTGGCCTAGTGGGTAGACCGTTTGATTCGCACTCGAGTGAGTGCAGGTTCGATTCGCAGGTTGTGGCGTGTACCAATGAGACTTTTTCAGATCTCAAGTACATTATACGGACGCTCCAACGGTGAACAACGGTCGACGGTCAACGGTGGCCCCAGACGTATTGGCCAGTCATTCCTCTGGACTAGGCTGCCTATGCTGTGAGAATGCCGTGTGTGCTTGGGCAACCATACGATATTTAAAAACCACCTGTCCTAGGCACTACAGTAGTTCAAGAGTGGTTACGTCGCTCGGAGAATACTGTACAAATCATCCAATAATGGATTTAAAGGCCTTAGTTTGTTTTAGATAATTGGAACCTATGATTTATATTATTAGGGTTCCGTAATATTCACGGAACCCTTATAGTTTCGCTCTGTCCATCCGTCTGTTTCTCTGTCTGTCGTCTGGCCGCCCTTCTAGCTTCTGTAATTGTGAATATAAATGGATGAAATTTGGTGTAGTCATATATTGTGTATAAATCTCGGTTTTGGCATCATAACATAAAACTAAGTTAACTTTCGTTTATTTCAGGCTGCATAGGCCCAAATTGTAAACACCTTATAGACTAACATACATATTACTATATAATATTATAATAAACTAACACTAAACACTAACCTCCTTACTAATAAAAAGATTTACACAATGGATAACTTAAACAACGTTGCTGTCTTTGTCTGTTAAGTAAGTTTTCCAACGCATCAGACAAAGACAGCAACGTTGTTTAAGTTATATGTTGTGTAAATATTTTTATTAGTAAGGGGGGTATCGAATATTATCTGCGACGTGGGGCGCGAAGTGTTCGGGAGTCGTCCTCTAAATCTTCTGTAGACGACTCCAATCGGCCAGAACTCCTCCTTCTCGAAGGTCGGTAAGTGATGGGTTGGAACTCGCACCACAAAGTAACTAAAGTTCACTTTATGACGAGATTCCAAACGCTCGACCCACAATGCGAAGTTAATTCTGCTCCTGATGTAGTCCACGACCTGCTCGACTGCCGCAGACATAGGTCTTGCAGCCTGAACACGTACAGCGGCGTCAGGAGTCTCACACCGCAACAGCTGCTCGAGTCCTTCGGGTGCGGTGCCGCTTGCGTAACTCGGCACCGGCCCCTTCGCGGGCGGGGAGCGAGCGGCAGGGGTGGCAGCGACGACGTTCGTTGATCCTATAATGCTGACGGGCTAAAAGTGACCGCCTGCGCGCCTCGACGACGAGTGACGTTTGCTGCATCAGGTGACCTCCATATTGAATTAACACTTTTTTAACTGTGATATTTCACTATGTAAATCACTTATGGTAGACTCTGATGCCTGCAAACTACCTCGAACTTCTGCCAGTTCTTCCTTCAGAAACTTGATGTCCTTCAGTAGGTTGACGACGTCGACGTGGTCCAGTGTCACTGGTGGCAGCTTATGCGTCCCGTACAGCAGCTGCTTGTCTTTGCAAATCTTCTCGCTGGTGAAGGAAGACTTGCAGATCTGCATTATGCTGACCTCGTCCATGGTATCGATGGCATGCTGAATAAACGCCAGCAAATCATTCGCCACGAGCGCCACGGTCACGTGCAGCGGCAATCAGCCGCGTGATTCACAAAAATATTAATTAAATAATTAATATTTGCTGCATGTGTATAACGCGGAGCGTGACCGTTCGCTAGCTCGACACATTACACAATTTTATATTTCAGGGGTGGCTCTCCACATCACATACATACATGTGAAGTGGTGATAAAATCTTCTATCCCATCTTGTGGGTTATTGTTTAATAGGTATTTTAAAATAATGGCAAAGTTTCATACATGACTTTTTTACTATGTCAACCATTTTCGTTTAATCGCCCTCCAAAGTGGTTTAGATAGTTGGTCCCCCCCTGGCATTTCTTAACTATAGGAGATAGAAACTTATTATTTTCCATGCTGATAGGTAATGCTAAAAATATATAATAATAATGAGGTAACGGCAATGCGAGGTAACGCTGGTACTTGGTAACGCATGAGTCATGACTTTTCGTGCGTGCAGCCGGCTCCATCGATTTATAAGACGTTATCACGTCAAAATTGTTTAGGAAAATTATTTTGTGCGGAATTGGATAACTTTTGAAGTAATTCAAAGAAAACCAATTTTGGCGTTGATAGTTACAGAACCCTCCTTAGACATGTCCTGACATGCTGGTTAGATTATTTAATGTAGGCGACAGGCGTGCGACTGATTTTTAATTTATTATGATCGATTTGACTTGACGCAACTCCGAAATACACTTTTTACTTGATAGATAATCCATAATGACAGAATAAGACAGACTAATAAATGGACAGATTCTTAAATATAAAATAACTTAAAAGATAAATGCTAACGAAATTGTAAATTAACGGCTTATATAAGTAGTGATACATTCGGCTCGGAGCCCTACACATTATATTTACATGCATACATATTTCACACATACATACACATACATATTTCATGTCAAGTTACTGAGTCGCGAACAGTACGGTCGTCGGTTGTAAGGAAGATAAATATCATGTTTGATAGCAAATTTCCTGCAGAAAACAGAAGTTGAAATAAAATACAGGCGATAAATTGGGATTAAAAATGAGGTAACTAAAAAAGGACATTTATTTATTGCTTTCCACGAACTTGCAAAGAGTACGCTAGTCGCACTAGTATTGTAAAACTTAATTTAAAGGTTTTTTAAAAAAAATTAAAAGTTAATTTTGACTAAGTTGAAAGTTGAAAAATGAACACAAAAAAATGCTTTAAAGTAGTCTTTCCAATTTTTAACCGAATTCCAAAAAAGGAGACCGTTACACGTTTGGCTGTATATATATATATAAGATGATATGGTTTTTATTTGTAGTGATTAGGACGACAAGGTTAATCAAAACAAACTGAGTTTCTCTGTAAGAAAAGAAACGACATTTAATGTTATTAATTACAATATCGATCCTAAAACACAATTATTAACTTATTACAAATAAAATTTAAATGAAAAGGGACTTTGACACTAATGCTTTCTCATAATAGGCCAGATCCGTCACTCTAGACTATAGAGTATAAATTCACAATTCTGCCTCGATGGCGCTTGATGCGCGGGAATATTCAAAAGAAAATCACATTTTTCTTTACATCTCCCCCTCCCAGAGAGTATTATAATAATGCGATACGACTATCTATTCTCATGGAGGTCTTCAAACGCAGGGGCCGGAGTTAGTTTCGAGATGTGGAAAAAGTTTGACTCTGTTTTCTTATGGCTTGTGTTAATCTTGTAAATTGACTTAGATATTTTTTCTATTATTTTATAGGGACCGATTCTTAGTTCGTCGATTTTTTTTCTATTTAGTTTGTTTCCATTACCCACAAAAACAGTATCACCCACCTTGAAATCTGCATGTCTTCGATTTTTATTGTAAATTGTCTTATTGTAATTATGTGATCTTAATGTATTTTCCAAAGCTTTTTTCCTATCTTGGATCAAATCATACTCGGTCCTTTTAAGTTTCAGTTCATTTGGTAAAATTGTGACATCTGTACCATTTAGAAGGTACTCTGGAGCATATCCAGTAACAGTATGTTCAGTTTTATTATAGCTCTTTACACAATTTCGTGCTATAGTTGTCCATGCTATCTTAGCGTTGGTTTCATTTATCTTGCATCTGATTTTATTGACTAACGTCTGATTTAGTCTTTCATTTAATTCATTTGAGAAGGGCGAGTCTACAGCAGTAAAAATTATCGGAATATTCTGTTCTTCCAAATAATTTTTGAATTCTTTAGAATTGATACCTGGATATTGGTCTGCGAGAATCATGCCAATGTCGTTAGTTTCCGCACAGTTCCTCACAAGTTTCGTGAAATCATTTGCATTTTGTGTGCTTGATGTCAAAATGTATGCATACCTTGTGAAATGGTCTGACAGTAAGTGCAAGTATCTCTTTGTTGATCTTGAGCTCCCAAATCCTCCAATTGTATCAATAGAACATATCTGAAAAGGTTTTGTGGCGGGACCCAAATGGGACATCAATCCATATTTGTTTTGTCCTCTTGATTTGTTCTTAATACATACTATACAACTTTCACAGATTCTTTTTATGTTTTTTGTCAAATTTTTTGCTGTGTACCATGAGCTAATCATCATTTGCATTTGTTTAATTCCTATATGACCCAGATCTGCATGTACATCTTTAATAAATTTTATACTGAATTTCTCTGATAGGATTATCTTTTCATTTTTCTTAACTATTTTGTAATAAACATTATTTTTTGTTATAACCTTATCTTTATTACACTGTATCGTATCATTTTTACCTTGGTCTTTTAAGATATCCTCTAATGTTATTATATTGACTATTTTCAATTGTTCATCCAGGTTTTCATTTGCTTCTAGGACTGGGTTTCTGCTTAGACAGTCAGCTTCGATGTTGTATTTTCCTGGAGTATATTTAATTTGGAAATCATATTGTGATAAGTAGTATGTCAGATCTCCTAGTTCTTCATCTGTTCTTGATTTTATGTTCATATTCTCTAAGGGCTTATGATCTGAAAAAACAGTAAACTTCCTACCTATCAACAGATGTTGCCAATACTTCACACATTCTTTAATTGCTAGGCATTCAAGGTATATAGCTTTCTTCCTTTTTTGAACTTCATTCAGTTTTTTCGAGAAGTATGCCACTGGTCTCTCTTCATTGTTTTCTTGTGGCTGTTTGAGGACTGCTCCTACTCCTAGAATACTGGCATCTGTGTATATGTGGATAGGTAAGTTTGGATCAAAAATGGTCAATATTGGGTGAGAACATAATATTTGTTTCATTTCATTGAATGATTCTTGGCATGTTTTAGTCCAGTTAAAAATTTGTCCTTTCCTTAATAGGTTATGTAGTGGTTCCAATTTTATTGCGATTCCTGGCACATACTTATGATAAAAGTTTATTTTTCCTAAAAATTGTCTCACATTTTTTTGTGTTTTTGGAATAGGGAAATTTTTTATTGATATTAAGTTGTCTTTCAGAGGTCTAATTGAATTATTCTGTATTATGTGACCTAAGTACTTAACTGAGTCGGATGCAAATTTACATTTAGAAAATTTTAGTCTTAAACCTTCACTTTTAATTGCTTGAAACAGCTGCTCCAGATACCTGATATGTTCTGAGAATGATTTTGAGAATATTAAGATGTCATCGATGTAACATACTGTGAAATCTCCAAGCTTGTGTTTTCGTATTATATTACACATTATTCTTTGAAATATAGCTGGGGATGTCTTTAAGCCGAATGGCAAACAGGTCCATTGAAAATGACCATCTTGGGTGATGAATGCAGTCTTGTATCTGTCTGTGACACGCAAAGGTATTGACCAAAACGCTGAATTCAGGTCCAGTGTAGAGAAATACTTGCAATCTCTAGTTTTTACGATTAGGTCCTCAATGAGGGGAAACGGTTGTGATTGTGGAACAACAATCTTATTTAGGTCTCGAAAATCTATGCACAATCTTGACTTTTTATTTTCGTCTCTTTTGTAAGCCATAGTAACTGGAGCTGCAAACGGGCTATATGATTCTTCTATTATTTTTTTTTCTAATAATTTTCCAATTTGGTTCCCAATTTCTTTTTTATCTTCTATTGTGCAACGATATGGCCTTTTACTGCAATATTTTTCTATTGACAGATCAATGTGTGCTTCATAATCTGTAACCATTCCAATGTCATATTTGTCCTTTGCAAATGCAGATTTATTTTTCGAAATTAGGTCGTCAATTACTGCTTGTTGTTGATAATCTAGATGATTTACCCACATTTTAAAATTTTCTCTATTGAAGTTCTCGTTGAAATTTACCAAATTGTCTGACTTTATTTCCTTAGAAATGTCAATACTCGATTTATTTGTTTCCTTAGAAACAACTTCAGTTTTTTGTATAGGAATTTTTTGAAAGATTTCCAAGTTTTCATTTTGAACTAAGAAAAATTCTTTTATACAGTCTAATCCGATTAAAAAATCGTAATCAAAATTATTTTTGTCTATTACAAAAACATTCATTTTTTTCTCCACATTAAATATGGTTATATCTAGTGATATTAAGCCATTTGCCTTTCTAACGCCATTAATTGTTTTTAAATTAGTATTGCTTGAGTAACTTAATTCTTTGTTGTTTATCCTCAATAACTTTGAGTTTATCAATGACACATTTGAGCCAGAGTCATAGATTCCATATATGCTTATACTCTTATTTAATAATAATTTTACTTTAATTAATGGCGGCGCTATTAGTTTTTTGGTTCTTCACATTGTAGTTCACATTCCAATTCTGAATTATTAATGTGCTTTATTTGTTTATAATTTCTGTCTTTTCCATTATTAATTTTTGTTTTGAACCAACAGGCATCTTCTGAATGATATCGCACACCTTTTTGTAAACTTTCACAAATACTACATTTTTCCTTCGTTGGCTTATCATCTTTTTTTTTAATAAATTTCTTCTTTGCAACTAAATGTTCTAACTTGCCAAGTTCATTAAATAAGTCTTTTGTTTCTGCAATTTCCTCTTTGTTAATTCTATCTGTTATAAAGTCCGGTACGCCAGCGGCAATTATGTCAATAAGAGTCCCTTGATCTATTGTTTTTCTTACTTCTAGTAGAAGTTTTTCTTTTTTGATGGCATATTCTAAAAGAGACCCTGATTGGTATTTGAAAAATAAAGCATACTTGCTTGTAGACCAACCTTTACTGGCATAGGTTTGCAAAAAGTTTGATTTCCATTCAGCCCACTCCGATTGTAAGCTATGTTTGATCATCATGGAAGAGTACCAATCAGTGCAGGATTTCTCAAGAAATAATCTGAAAATTTCAATTTTTTCTTCCTCTTTTACTACGTCAAACCTTGTACATTCTTTTTCAAATGTTTCCATCCAGTTATATGCATTTACACTTTTTCCATCAAATTTTTCAATCACAAACCTATCGGCAAATTTTTTTATACTTTGTTTTTCTTTGTTTTGTTGACTTTCAATCAATTTTTCCAGAATTTTTACTAAAGGTTCATCTAAATTCTTCTTATTGACAGTAGCTGACTGTTCCTCGGTGATATCCTCAAGGAATTGGTCTTGGAAAATCATGTTTTCATCTTCATCGCAGTATGTTTGTAACAGATCATTTGTCATTTTTATCCATACGCTTCTGCTTTGATATCTTTTCTTCAATGTATTTTTCACTGTAGCGAAAGCTTTAGAGGTCTGGATATGTTTGTGATACTGTGATACTGCTTGATATTCCTCCGGGATTAAAAAGACTTTGTCGTCTTGTGTGGTAATTGAGGTTATGGCAATGTAGTTTGTCTTACCGTCTATCAATGATTTAACTTGAAAAGTAAATTTTAATTTTTCCATTTTCATTTTGACAATAAATGTCGTTTTATAAGATGATATGGTTTTTATTTGTAGTGATTAGGACGACAAGGTTAATCAAAACAAACTGAGTTTCTCTGTAAGAAAAGAAACGACATTTAATGTTATTAATTACAATATCGATCCTAAAACACAATTATTAACTTATTACAAATAAAATTTAAATGAAAAGGTACTTTGACACTAATGCTTTCTCATAATAGGCCAGATCCGTCACTCTAGACTATAGAGTATAAATTCACAATTCTGCCTCGATGGCGCTTGATGCGCGGGAATATTCAAAAGAAAATCACATTTTTCTTTACATATATATATATATATATATATATATATATATATATATATATATATATATATATATATATTTGTATATATTTGTATATTCAACGATAATTCCACCGTCTGTTGACAGTTCTTTTTTTGATGTAAAGGGTATAATCCGAAGATGGTTCCGTTGTCACCAAAGTGGTGACCTGATGATGGCATCCAAGAGTAATCGAGGGAACTCCTTGAAATTTATATGGACCTATATAGTGATTTTGACTTTTTCTGAAGTAACCCAAGTATAATGTATATGCTACCAAAAAGTAAGTTTTTGCACCAAGGTTTACCCTGGATCCAAAAGTACTAAACAGGATTTCCTTATAGATACATATTTAGGGATTTCGGAGTTCTTTAAACAACTGCAAGCATAAGCCACTATATCAATTGAAGTAATCATCATCATCATCACCACCAAACATTATCACATAATGATGATATAAAAGGTACTTCTCATAGTATTTTACACCGACACGGATATCTTTGAACATTACTCTGGACCGATCTTCAAGATTATTTTTTTGATGTATTGTGTATAATCCCAAGTTACTTTTATTTTCACCAAAGGGGTGACCTGATGATGGGATCCATGAGGAATCGAAGGAACTTCTCGAAATTTATATGGACATTACTCTTGATGGTGATTTCGACTTTTTCTGAAGTAGTCTAAAGCATATGCTACCAAAAAGTAAGATTCTGCACCAAGGTATACCCTGAATCCAAAAGCACTGAACAGAACTCCTTAGTCTTTAAAGATACGCATTTGGAAATTTCGACATTGTTTAAAGAGCTGCAAGCATATGCCATGTAGCTTACAGTAATCATCATCATGATCATCTTATACACAATAATAATGGAAGCTTGGCGCGTATTCAATTATATATTCGACAGTTTATTTTAAAAGTTCTTAAAATGTGTTAATAATAATATAACAAATATGACTAAAACGGCAAAAAATACTATTTTGAAACCGCCGACTTCAAAATAATGAATATCCTGTAGAGAAGTAGTTAAAATTTTAGCCGAGTTTAAGAGGGGAATTATTTAGAAAATAATATTTATTTAATACTTTTTGTATATTTTTAATTCAATTCCAAAGTTTATCCATCCCTTATTAAAGTATCAAATAGAATAGATATCAGTGTTTGTAGGGTTTCAACTAAAGAACCTCGTAACTATTGCCATTAATATTAATACGAAGTTAGTTCTCCGCATCGCCGGCTCCGGATCGCGCAGGGTTTCCGAGGAAAATTATTAATATTGTGAGATAGTGTTGTTTCTTAGTTTCACTTTATTTATTTCATTTCAAACTATTGGTTTTATTGTATAAATGTCAGTCTCTTCAGATACTGTTAAGTTTGTCTTTGTGATTTTTGAACATCGCAATTCAATAAGAGTTATTGATTGATGACCTGAGTAATCTGAGAAGTGAGAATTAAATTCAGCGCTTCCGAACAACTACTAGTAACATAGTTGGTAAACATAATTAATCACAAAATTTTAAAAAAGGCATAGTCATGCAAACTGGAGAAATCAGTAGCTTAAAAGCCTTGGGATAAATTTATTAAATATTTTCAGATTTATCACTTAGGCAATAGTAGCAAAAGAAAACATGTAATATAGGCTGAATAGTGAGTTACCCTACCTAGCCTACCAATAATATCATTTTTTACCCGACTGCGCCAGAAGGAGGGTTATTTTTTTAGTGTGTATGTATGTATTCTTCTTTGGCACGCTCTAGAGCCTAAACGGCTTGTCGCATTTGAGCTTGAGGGGTATCATAAGATTCGTGGTCGTACATTAAAAATATTTGACGCAGTCGGGTTTTTTGTTTCTTTTAAATAGTTATAGTTATTTATAATATTATTGATAGGCAAACGAGCAGTCAGATCACCTGATGGAAAGCGATAACCGTCCCTCATGGACACTCGTAACACCAGATGAGCCGAGAAAGGAGTACGGGTTCGCTCTTTTCTTGAAGGTTCGAAACTTCGATGCGCCAGCTGTATTTCCGGACCCCAACGACCTCGTTGTGGTCCGGAAATACAACTGGCGACAGTTTATGCCACAGTTTTATTGTGCGCGGCAGAAAACCAAATATCTATAATTCATATTATTTCTGTCAGACGCATTAGTAGGTAAATCAATCATGAGCTTGTGATTCCGTTGTAACAATAGGAAAAGAATCATTCATTCCACGTATGACATTTGCGAAGGAGTTTATCCATTCATCATGGCAATGTTTCCTTTGACTTTCCGTGACCAAAACTTAGAAAGTGACTATCATCATGACCACCCAAAAATAATATTAATAATATCTATGGACTCTTTCACATCACGTCAATCTGGTCCCGTGGTAAGTTCTCGAAGAACTTGTATTACGGGTACCAGACTATATATTTAAGATTTTTATTATATTATACACACATCCATGACTCAGGAACACAGAAAACTTTTTGTTAATTTGGCGGGATTCGAACTCGTAACCTCTATCTTGAGGGCTGACGTGCTAACCACTGAGCCACAGAGGTCGTCAAAATGATTCAGGATCTTCCTGAAAATTTGCGATAGCACCTTCCATTTCGTAAGATGTTAGGGTGTTCGTCTACCTATGTGTAACATTTCAGTTCTTTTTATTAAACCTAAAACTCGCAAATCTAATTAACTAAAAAAAACGTATTTTGTTTCAGATCCTATTCGACAGTTTCACTCTCGGTCGCTTCACGTCCTTCACGGACGATGGCTGTCCAGACGGCTACATGCAGATCCAGGAAGCCAGTAGACCACAGGTCGGAGGGTCATGGTGCGGCACCTCGTGGGGCCCATCGATATATTACAGCGAAACCAAGTCTATTACACTCATAATACGACTGCTGCATTTGTCGAAGGAGCAGAATAACTACAACTTCGATTTTCGCATGGCTTACAAGGTTCTGAGGAGAGAGTACGCAACTGTGCGCTATGGAGGATCACCACCTACAGGTTAGTTGACATTTTGATGGTAAAATGTGATAGTTTATAATGGTAGCCTTTCGATCTATGCGACCGCGACCAGCAAACAGGTTCTCTGGCCACGCTCACTTAGTGCTCCATATTAATTCATACTAAGCACTGACCCTAAGGCCAAAAACTCACGAAGCTTTTTTCACCCGCACCGCCGCGGTTGCGGGCCCGCAACTTCTGTAGAATGCAGATATGTATGTAAAAATCAAAGCACAACTCACGGCGCGTTTTACGCCCGCGGTGTGCGCGGTTGTCGCGGCGCGTCCAGCGATCTTCGCGACCTTTACCACGTTTCCGGGCGATAATCTTAACCGCGGCGGCTGTGTGACCGCGCAAACCGCGGTCTCCCGCGGTCGGTGAGCTTAGAATTAAATCCGCAGTACGACGACCGCGGCAGGCACGGGCAAAAACCGCTCCGTTAGTTCTTAGCGTAATTCGTTTTCGGGTCGCGGTCTCGTTTCGCGCGTCGCGTGCATCGGAAGGCTACCTTTAGGAATGCAAAGTAATAAAACCAAATATTATATTACAAACGAAAAAACTTAATATTAAGGACGAAAATAAGGGTATATTCACGCCGAATCGAAACGATATGTCACATATGCTGCATTTTAAGATAGGTTAGCACAAGAGAATACACGTTTCATTGTAAGAGTTCGAATGTTGCACCGCGTATTGCACATACGACTATGTCATATGAAACGTGTATCTTTTTGTGTAGTGAATAAAGTTCAATTTTGAATGGCTATCTTAAAATGTGGCGTCTAGTCGTGTCGCGTATCGTCGCGTTGTAAACTTACCCTAACTAACACATGTAAAAAATGTATTTAATGTATATTTTTGATCAAGATGTTATTCTATGCTAAAGCCCTTAAATTAATTTAATTGCTTGATTAAATCAAATTGATATAATATAGATTTAATAACAATGGCCTTGTCTGTGACATAACAATTAAATCACTAGGAAATTAATAACAAACGGATTGGGACCAGCTGGTTTATCCATTACGTATTTGATAGATTACGTAAACTACAGCGAAAACATGATTGGAAACTTTTGTAGCGTTACGACATTATGTCGTTGGAACCTAATATCCTTGTTACGTAACATGAAATGTAAAATAGGGAGAGTTCGTCACCCGAAACCATTACCGCTACTTATATTCAGTGTCGTCTTTCCAGAAAGACCCTTCTTCAAACTGCGCCCGATGTTATATCTCACAAACATATCCCGGAATGATACGAGCGCGGTAAAAACGGCAAAAACTCCCGAGTATTACCTCGGGGACTTGATTTCGGGGACTTACTGCTCTCGGATATTCAGCGACTGCGATCGTAAAAACTGTAGATTACAGTCCCCGAATTTCCCCGGCGTGTATCCGAGGAATCTGACTTGCTACTACGCGGTGCGACAACACGAGGTGCCTCAGGGGAAACACGCTTTAATAGTGGTGAAGCAGCCCAACGGTCAATTGGTTTCGATTAGGAGCCAGAAGGCCCTATACGCTCCGACGCAGCAGGACAGGGAGAACAACGGGAGGGAGTTGAAGTTTTGGCAGCACTGCGACGAAGTCCAGGATTACGTCACGGTGTACGACGGTTACACGACTAGAGACCCGATCATTCTGAGGTTCTGCGGGGGAGGCGTGTCCGTCCCGGAAGCAATATCAAGCGGACCAGAATTACTGGTTGAATTTACGACGTCGCCGTTCGGAACATTCTTGCAGCCGGCCGTTTCGCAATCTTTGCACGGTTTCCAACTAGAAGTTGAGGTAAGATTTATATGGTTATATGGTTTTTGTTCCTTGTTGGTGTTAAGCTTATGCCTTGCCAGAAAATCAGGTCTCGAATCAAATATAAATAAAGTAGGTTATAAATAATGGTTTTACATATAAACGCTATACAAGATTAACCAAAAAATTTTAGGGTTCCGTACCCAAAGGGTATAAACGGAACCCTATTAATGAGACTTTGCCGTCTCTCTGACTGTCTGTCAGTTCGTCTGTCTGTCACCAGGCTGTATCTCCTCAACCGTGACAGCTATGGGCAGTTGAAGTTTTCACAGACGATGTATTTCTGTTGCCGCTATAACAACAAATACTAAAAACAGAATAAAATAAACATGTAAGAGGGGCTCCCATACAACGTACTTTTTTGCCATTTTGTACGAAATCCTTCGGGCGCGAGTCCCGCTCGCACTTGGACGGTTTTATTACCTATATACACATATACACCTATACACACTACATAGTATTGTCTGTTCAGAATGGAATAGGAAGGTTGTAACGATTGCGCCTGTCCTCGAGACTATCTCGGTCCGCGCACGGCCTCATTGTCTCATTGTCTATTTTGACAAGCCATTCCAAGACTATTGGAGGACTTAATTAACAAAGCGATGGGCTTAGATTGAATCGAGACGACATTGTCTTAAATATATTATACTCAGGGAGCTATAATGGCTATTTAGTTTAGGCAAATTATTTTCATCGTAGTTGATACTAAGACGTAATGTAGTCTGCAACTGTGTGAACTGGAGAAAAATAGTGGCGATCTCAGGTACCTAGCTCCGATTTTTTTAATAAATAAGTAACTTCAAAGTTATAATTAAAAAACTGTAAAAAAATTATACCATCGTTTCTGTCGTCAATTAAATTTTATTAAATACATTTAGACAGGATTGTGGATGAGTTTTTAGTAAAATAATTTTAAATAAAGTGTAAAAAATGAGTAGGTACTATATAATTCCATTGTCTTTTTATTAACATTTATTTTTATGTTTTATAGAGTATAAGATAAAGGTGACAGACATAAGCTACAACTCTGATTACATATTATTAAATCAGTGAGTGTGTATTTGTACGCCCTTCAATAGAAATACCACCCCAGGTAATAAAACTTCCGCCTTCGAAAAGACAGTATCGATTTTTTGCCTTTTGCATTTTTATACTTATTATATATAAATAGTAGCCATCGAGGCAGACACGGTGTTGTTCTATATTTTTGTAACATAATACTGTGGAGGACGCGCCTCCATTACCTAGGGCTACAGGAAGGGATCGAAATCAAGGGACACTTATAGGAAAGGAAATAAGAGGGTACTGGAAAAATTCAGGGGAAATATAGGGTGAAGGATTAAAGGAATTAGAATAGGAAAAATGATTCCACCGGTCACTGTTCTTCACTTCGATAGGCAGGGATTCTTCTTACTTTGCGGCTGGTTACGAACGAACTACGAGTTATATCGACGGCACATACCTTCTAGAACATTCTGCCTTGCCTGCCCCCTCCTCACACATGCCTCACCCCCTTAACTCGAAACATCGTGTATTCATTAATTAAATAAAGTTTTATATAATTTTTACAATATTTTTATTTTCTGTCATTCCTGAAAAGCTGCCGGGAAATGAGTAATTTAGGATTATTATTTTTTTCATGATATTTATACTACCTCGCCCTCCCCTGACTTAACGGTCTCCCGTTCGGTCCCCTTCGCACAGTAAGTCTCTATCGAGGCGACCCCTAGTGGAAAACCCGCTGCAACTTCAAATTTTCCGTTATAAAACTTACTTAGCCCCGTGCGGGCTAACATGTGTAAAGTACTAGTATTTAGAAGTATATATACATTTACCCCTACTTTGAAGTAGGTCATAAATTCTCTACATTTTAATAATTTAAACATTTATTCGTTAATTATAAGTAAGTAGCAATAGCCCACAAGAATCTAGTTATTATATAAAGAACAGGTATGTAATTTACATGAAATTTCGACTTTATGATAAGTTAAACAGTTCTTACTTAGAAAATTTACTTTACGGCTTTGACAATTTAAATTTAACTTATTTACTTTGTACAATTATGAATTTACTACTTACATGTTTCTACCTTGATAGGTTCGTCGTGAACAAATACAAAATGTTACTACAACATCATCATAAGGGCAGAAGTGTTCTTTTATGTCTCTTTTATTATAATTTTAATAATTATACTAATCTGCCTGATGCTGATTAGTAATTTATTAATTAGATAAAGTAATTTATTTTTTGTATATAATAATAATTAGAAATAAAAGTAATTACATTTTTTTTATATTAACTACAACTTGTTAAGACTATCGGCAGACCAATCATAATATTACACACTTATATATCGACCTCTGCCAGACGATGGAATCATATCACAAATACTGCTACCAGCTCCCTAGCTACTATTGCGAATATGCCATTTAAGATCCATCCCAAAAATAAGTTTTGGTAAAGGGTACAGGGTACAGGGTACATACAGAGTACAGGGTACAGGGTACAGGGTACAGGGTACAGGGTAAATGAGCGTCTGTATCGTAGAGATCAATCTCTCAGTGACGCTTTTAAGTATTTATTAGTTCACCATAGGCTAGTTGCATCTATCAAAGTCAAATGATTATTAATTTGCTAATTATAGTTTCTATCATAATAAATACGAATACAACACTATTTTGTTATATAAATATGCGATTTAGTTATAATTTCGAAAATAAAACTGTAGTTTTATTGTCTGTATGTCATGTGACCGAAAAAGCCAGCCGCCATATTTTTCTTGTAAGTGACGTCATAAGAACATAATCAAATCGAATAAACATCAGCGAAAGTTAGATCGAAAGCCCTACACACGCACATTATGACACACACACACACACACACACATATGACATTAATTATTTGTTTCTGTTCTTATCAGTTGTCACGACAATGATGGCTGTCGTTTTGGCGCAAACATTTGTCGTTCTAATTTTAATCATTTTTTCTTTGCATAAAGAGATATTATTTCCAGGAAAGAAAAATACTAGTTGACTATCGAATCGATACGAACATTTCAAAATATATTTAAAATAAATATAGAATAGCCTATTTACGTGACTTTTTTTCCACTTTACCTAAAAAAAAAAAGCGAAATTTACAAATTGAATATTCATATAAATAAAGCAATATAATATTAATTCCGGAAAATATCAATTACACAAATCATATAGAACCTCAAACCGCATTGGATTACTGACCAGGGCGAATACGAAAGTTCTATTCCCATTTAATTCACAATTACCAATACATTTGGGCGATAATTGCCGTTTAAAGTTTGGTTATCTAATAAATTACCGGCTACAGTCGACCGCCGCTTGGGCCCTCGCCAGACTAATTAGTGGGCACCATTGTGATGGCCCGATGTACGTTGTACTGTCGCGGACATTCCGGGTGTGCCGCACTTTGACCGTATCAATGGGCCATAAGGTTCTAAAGCATCGACCGCGTCGCCTGTACTCGCCAGTACTCGCCAGTACTCGCCAGTACTCGACAGTACTCGCGAACACTGCTCATTCTAGCGCTCATTTAGAACGCTCTCCATTACGAGTAGTTAATTAATTAAGTGCACATAGAAATTCAAGAGCAGGATGCATGAATACCGATTTCATGATTTCCCATACACAAACCAATCCTACTACTATTATAAATGTGAAATTTTGTGTGGATCGATGTTTGTTACTCTTTCATCCAATAACTACGGAAAGTATTTTGATGAAGTTTGGTATGGCAGTAGTTTAATCTCTGGAATAACACGTAGGGTACTTTTTATCCCTAAAAAGTATAGTGTTCCCGTGGTGTTCAAATACAGTACTATTTGCGCGCGCGGACCCGAGGGAAAAAGCTATTTCATAAATAATTCAACCACAAATATTACACCGGGCAAACTAACCCAACGGGTCTTAAAATATCTGCCCATAATTTTCAGGTCCGGTTCGTCGATCAACAATCGCCGACGTATGCGAAAAACAAGAGGGCCTGCGAATTTTGGATCCGGGGCACGGGGAAGGGCGTGCTAGAACACCCCCAGCACTCCCTCCCTCCGAACACGACCTGCCTTTACCACATGCAGGGCATCGACACCTCAGGTCCTACGGGCAGGAACATTATATACAGACGTCAGTTCTCGGCCCCGAGATTTAGAGTTTGGTTCTCGGTGCTAAAGTTCTTCGTAACGAACGCCCTGAATCCGAATTTGCCCGAGGACGAGTACTGTGGAAGCCATTTGAACATTTGGGACGGCCCCATGAGGATTTCGCCCGGCTGCAGTGATATATTTTGGTAAGTTATTCCCTTATTCTTTGCCTTTTACGGATCGTATTTTCTGCCTTTGGAGATTTGTAATGTAAATTAGTCAGAAAATAAAAGACTTAAGTTATATTTTCAGCAAATATCACCCTTTTAATTATTATTATTATTCGATTTAATTAATAATAACACTTACTGTAAATATTCATATTTCAATAAAAATCAAACGTGGTGTGAATTGTACGCGTACGATGCAATTGTAAGCTTACATAGTTGTAGTGTTATTCTTTATTGTATTGAAAAGTACTCAATATAATATAATATTCCAGTAATTGATGCTAAGAGATAATTTTCGTTTCGTTTTTTACAGCGACAAAGAGAGATCAGTTCAGATGTCGCGAGCTACCTCCCCCCAGTCAGTAATAGTCGGTCGCCCGCCAACCAACGCCACGCTCATCGCTCGGTTCTGCCGCGAGAGAGCGCCACGGACCTGCGAACATGCTCTGCTGAGGAAGCCCAGGGCCTGCGCGAGGACAGAGAGTTTCTTGTCCAAGGGAGACTCGCTGACCTTGGAGCTGAAGTTGACACAGGGAACGGCGTTAAAGTAAGTTCAGATTTGAATTTTAAACAGTTAAAAGTTTTTAGTAATGAAATTGTATACACGTTATTTCATTCATTACAGGAATAGGACGTTTAACTTATTCAAACATACTTAAGTTACTACGAATGTTTACAATATTGTCTTGAAATTACCTAAAGTAAAAATTGTTTGCTCACTACAGATCCCCGATTCTCGTAATAAACTTGCACTTTTATTTTACTTTTATTGAATTGTAAATGAATCGTCTTGATATAAGTTGATTTTTGAAGTTTGTACCTATGAAAACGGGTTTGAAGTTGGTTTCAGATTTATGAGAATTCCATCTTGCAGTTTTAACATATCGGGACTGGATTGTAATTGTGTCATTGGAGGATTTAATTAGCAGAATCAATCTTCTGTCTTTATGTACAGCTTTATTATTCATATGAACGCAAAGTGCGTTCGTGTGAATAATAAAGCCATAGTCTAAAATATCAAGGGATCATCCATACCTGAAAACGTGCTCCTTCAAACTCTAATCCGGCATAAGGTTTCTTAATCTTATAATCTCGTTTCAGGCCAGTGTTTTTTAAGGCTCTGTACGAATTCGTGGACCTGCATCAAGACGGCGAGCCCTGGGGTCGAGGGCCTTGCTCCAGAAGGTTCGTCTCGAGGTCCTTCCCTGAGGCACCTGCGGATCCACCGATCACGCTGTCATCACCACGTGATGTGTTCCTGTACGGACGAGGTGGAACGAGGAACATTAGGTAAGCTACTTTTCTGACATTAGATTGAATGCAATTTCTTAATCGTTTGGACTGTAGAGGGCAAGCTATAAATTATAATACCTGGGCCTTTAGTCAAGATGCATTCGATAATTTCGACGGCGAACTTCGAAATCAAAAATGTATGGGATTTGACATAAGTCATCGTTAAGTGACATGTCGCTTGCGAAATTATCGAATGCATCTTGACTAAAGGTCCAGCTTACATTTTTATGTGTAATTATTACAAAATATAATATTTTATTTTGATATTATAATCTTCTTTATATGGTCTTCTACTTCTTCTTACACATAAAAATGAATTGCAGTTCTTTTATCTCTTTGCAGGCTGGACGGCGAGTAAGGAAATTTTTAGATGCTTTCAGAAATTTTGTTGGAATGCAAAACAGAAATATCATTTTTTTCTTTAAAAGTACGTAATGTTAAATCGACCGGCCCCGGTAGGTTGTAGATGTAGGTTATAGGTATAGACTATAGGTGTAGGTTAAACAAGGTAAAACCGGAGGAGGTTTTTTGGTGTAGAAATCGTAGGCGTCCGTGGGTGGGATGCTAGGCAGGTTGGTATGTACGTAGGTAGATAGGTAGTTTTGTAGGTAGGTTTAGACTGTAGATATAGGTTGTAGATTGTAGATTTTATTTAATTATTTATTCCAGTTCATAGTTGAGGCAGAACAACTCCTGTCGGGTCTGCTAGTAATATATTATTTATTACATAGCAGTTGAGCGTTATCAATTTACTATTGAGATAAGCGCGAAAAGAAAACAAAATATGAACATTACATTGTAGACATAAGGGTACATACAAATAACAAATTGTTCCGTAGAAAATGACGAGTGTCCTGTAGACACTGGTCATTTTCTACGGAACAATTTGCTACGGCAATCAAGGACAATTGTAATTACGCTTACATCAAGCCTAATTGGCTAGATGTAAGCCTAATTACACCTGGATTACAACGACACGGGTCGCATATCTGCAGAAGGTGGGTTTAACTCATTTCATCAAATATTCATATAAAATGTGATTAACAATATATTGATTATTTCCACTTCGCCATGGATCTGAATTAAAATAATTACGGGAAACGAAATATGAAAGAAAATTGTACTAATCCAATAGTATTTTGATTTGTGATCGACACTTTTTTAAACAGCGGGTCATAAACGCCCAACGTCTTTTGCTGTATTCACGACATCGCTGCGCAGCGCTTCGACTCTGCGCTAGTAAGATTTGTCATTTTATGGCCCTTGACCACTGGACAACTGGACACGTCGGCGGCTACACCATTGTACGAGGTCGGAGCACTGCTACGAAAACATTTGAATTTTCGTATTTTTGTTTTGTGATCGAAGTTATAATAATATTATTATCTACCTATATAATATAATTACGTTAAGCAAAAACCCTGTACCCCTTTTATGCCCGGTTCCTATATTTGAAAAACGATCCGTTCTAGTTACGAATAGTGGAATGTTATACGAGGCGTAAGCTTAAACCGTTCCTATAAAAAACGTCTCGTTAAGCAACTTACCGTCGGCTTGCTACTAACGGAAGGGAGGGCTACTAGTAACGGACGGTAAGCGTAATGTACGAAGAAGACAGTTTAGGTCGTTCCTATAAATATTTTAAACGTCAGTAGTTTGTCAAGATTACTATTCGTAATGCCATACGGTTACCTGTCAATTTCGGTCGGTTAGTGTCTATTTCACTGTTTTCGCTGCGAGCTGCAAGAAATTTGAAGATATGTTGAGTTCAGACAGTGATAGGGAAGTGTTCGATATTATCACCACGGACTCCAGTGAGACTGATTCAGAAGATAATAGGCGTGATAAAGTATATAAAGAAAGAGTGAATTATTTAGCGACGCTGGATTCGTACGAATTTTAAAGGAGATTCCGACTTGATAAAGAATCTGTGGAACAGTTACTACTTGAAGTTTATCCATACTTAAGAGTAACAGGAGGAAGGTTAGTATGTTGGAGGCATTTGTACACCGTCAAAATATATACTATGAAAACATAACCTCATACCTACGTAAAATAAGAGTAAAATCTCCATTATAGTGAAATAAATTATTGATGTCAGTTCAGAAATCATGGGATATCTCCACTACATCAGGTATTGTTGACATTAAGGTTCTATGCTTTAATAATAATGTTGCTACATCGGGAGAAGAACCAACTTCGCCTTGAGGGTCGAGCGTTTGGAGTCTCGTCATAAAGTGAACTTTAGTTCTTTTGTGGTGAGAGTTCCAACCCATCATTTACCGACCTTCGAGAAGGAGGAGTTCTGGCCGATTGGAGTCGTCTACAGAAGATTTAGAGGACGACTCCCGAACACTTCGCGCCCCACGTCGCAGACAATACGTGTTTAATGTTAGTGTTTATTACATTATATTATGTATGTTAGTCTATAAGGTATAATATGGGCCTATGCAGCCTGAATAAAACGATATTTAATTTAATTTAATTTAATAAAAAAATAGTTTCAAATTTTTCACTCTGATATTCGCAGCTCTTTTACGAGCAGCCTTTTTCAAATTGTCCTATTTCAATTTGAGTTGCTCTCGCTGCCGTGGTATTTGACCACATTTTGAATTAAATGTGTTGGTCAAAGTAGCCCAACATTCCTCTTTTAGTTTGTTTGTGGCCGCATTGGCCTCTTTTGTTGTAAGTATTGGGTTGCTTTGTATGAGATCCACAAGCAGGGCAACATCATCCTTGCTCATAGGCTTCTTTGTTTTCTGTAACAGAAATATACCTAAATAAAGTAAATCTTCAAAACGTTGCAATATTTTAAGCGGCAAACATGTAGGTACAGTTTTTTAGAAAAATATCAAATTATAGATGTTATCTGTACTCACCGGCATAATATCCATTTCAAAAGTTGTACGTAAAACACTACTAGAAACTTTATTATACTTTATTCTGTAAAAGTCGTAATAACAGAGACTATATACGTACTTTTATTTTGCAAAGATGATGGATGTCATCAGTCAAACAAAACAAAAAGGCGCTTACGTTCCGTTCCCGTTCTTGTTATGTGTATGCATTCTACTGTATTTGGTAAGAAAAAGATAAAATAACACGCAGATACCTGCGATTGTACGATAATAATAATATTATTACGATAAAAAAATTAATTACTATCAATCATATGTGAATCTAATTTATTATGTCTTGAATTTTGTGCCATTTTCGGTTTCAATTTTGCCTATAACGAAACGCACAACTGAGAGTGTGGAGAGCTCGGTATTTGAACGACCGACGGACGCTCGTCGGTAGCAGGTATAGAAAGTTAATTGTGGAACAGTATTTACGACTCGTAGTCGGTAGTAGAAAAACGGATAGTAACTTTTATACCATGACGATCCGTTTATTATAGGAACCGGGCATTAATGAAAATTATGCAGACGGAGGAGTATACAATTTGCCACAGTCAAAGTTTAAACGGAGAAGCAGTGTTCTGCTCTATTTTTTTTTATAATAAGGCCTAAAATTTTGTCACACAATTGTCAATCTGTATTTTACATTCAATAGACTCCAACAACGTTACCATTTCATATCTAATAGGCAATAAATCTACCAAATTAAAAATTAAGTAAATGAATTATTATGAGACAAACAATTCTAGATATTGTTAAGACGAGCTGAAGTATCGATTGCGTCTGTCCCTGTCTTAATTTAAACATAAATGAGGTTCATAAGTTATCAATAATTGTTTTCAGCTGCACCTACCGCTTCGAAGCGAATCCGGGCGAAGTCGTCAGGCTGAAGGTGTGGGGTGTGAGGAACGGCGGGCGACTGTGCCGCACGGTGCAGTCGGCGCACTCCCCGTGGTACCGCTGCGGGGGCGACCCGACAGCTGCCATACGAATCTTCGAGAAGCCGTGGAAGGACAGCGGCCCGGGTGTACCCAGAGACTGTTTGTGCAGGTTTGTAATGTTTATGAAAATGGAAAGAAGCATGACTATTTATAGTTCTGTTTACGACAAATAGGTTACGTAAGGAACTGCGTTTGCGTAAAACGAAAATCTGCTTGTGGATGTCTATGGACACCTATTACTATCTAGGTTTATAATAAAAAACATGATGGGTATACAGTACACGTTACAGAAGTTAAACTTCATTCATAATTCAAAATCCAAAAATACTCTCACTCATTCCAAAAAAGAATCAAAATATTAAAATTTGTACACCTAGCGCCATCTGTGTACTGAGCCGTACCTTAGAAAGTTAAGTTGTTACGACGTAAGAACTACAAGTAGTAGCTTCCGACAGATGGCAATATATCCAAAGTCCTGTTGTGACGCTACCTTAAATTTTTTTCTCTCACTAAAGAAATTTCACTTGAAATGTAGCCCAGACAGAATCTAGTACCTATGTATTATGCGTGTGTGTTCGTAATGTAGCACATAATATGATCCTATAAAATACTAGATGTTGCTCGCGATTCGTGCGCTCAGAAGGTAATCTCGCAGAAACCGTACATTTTCCGCGATATAAAGTAGCCTTTATTCCCTTCCCCGTGGTCTCTATGTGTGTGTGTTAAATTTCATCAAAATCGCTCCAATAGTATCGCCTATTCAACGCAAACAAATTTACAAACAAACCTTTTGCTCTTTATAATATTAGGTAATTATAGATGAACAGTAGTAGCTTTTCATTTCAATTTTTATATCGATGATTTCCAGTGACCCCACGGACTACGAGTTCACGTCGAAGACCCGGATCGTGGAGCTGAAGTTCGACGTGGTCAACATGACAGCCGTGGACGACTTCCGCTCGTTCGGCTTCGAGGCCTCGGTGGAGTTCGTGAGGCTGGACAGCCTGTGCGAGGGGACCCACAGGGTGTACGGCTCCAGTGGGGAGTTGCGGCTGTCTGCGAGTATACCGGTTTTGGAATCTGTAAGTCAATTTATGTGACAACAAAATATAGTAGCAGTCAATCCAACAGATTAACATCTAAAAAAAGAGTCCAGTCAAATGGCCGACATTTTTTTTAATTAAATCTGAAATTATTTGGTCAAATTCAGATTTAATCCAAAACAAAATAGCTTTGAAAGACAACGTAAAAGGATTTTGGCTCTTTTTGCCATAATTCACTATTCGGTTTTTAACGACTATCGGTTAAAAAAAGTTGAGATGTTTAATTTGTTTATTTGATTTATTTACTCAGAACTTTCTCAATATCACCGTCCTCATTTTCAGGAGCAGTGCGATCACAGACCCTGGTTGATAGACCCGTCCCCAGGCCGGTACCTGTACATGCAGATCCAGGGCAGCGTCATCCACGAGCCGGAGCTTGACAACTTCACCCTGATGAACAACATCACCGTCGCACCAGACCTGCGGCATATGTGCCGGACCCAGAACAGGATCGCCGTGTACGCCGGGCGACTGTCTCCTATATTCATCTGCCCCAATCCTCCCAATGGAGAGGTAAAGAAATCACATATTCTCTGATCTCAATCTATTAACCTCTGTATTGTATTTCAATGGCAGTTTTCAATAACCTATCTACCAATAACTGTTTGTTAAAAACGTCGTCATTCAATCATTTGCCGGATTTTTGCGATACAAATGTGATGTTTTAACAAATAGTTACTGGTAGATAGGTTATTGAAACCCGCCGTAAGAGAACTATAGAATGATAGGTATCGTGTTAAGTTAGCAGTGAATCATGTCAATATTTACCAGTGACGCGTAAGCCGTATTCACATCAGTAAATTAGCGATTATGTAAGCCATTTTGACATATGCATGCTAGTGCATGCATATGTCAAAATGGCTTACTTAATCTTAAAATCTTAAAAAAATTTAAGTGGTCGGAGCAGCGTGCAAAAGCTAGTGCTTAAAAAATTCCACGGAAGCACTATACTTTTTGGGGATAAAAAGAAGCAGATGTTATAATTCAGAGCTTAAACTACTACTATACTAAATTTATTCAAAATCCCCAGTAATTTTTGCGTGAAAGGGTAACAAACATTCCATATTATCCAGTATCCATCTATCCTCACAAACTGTCACATTTATAATAGTAGGAGGATTGTTCGCTGCAAACTGAATACAGATAAACTATGAACTAAGGCTCGGTATCATTTTCCTAACAAGCCTTTCTTAAATTCTCTCATTCCTTTTCAAATCTTTTTTCTTCAAAGCTCTTTCAAATTTCTTCAAATTTCGTGTTCTGTGGTGATCGAGTAGCTTGAAGATATTTCCATAAACACTACAACCAAACTTACGGATTGCGGATCTTACTATATATATTTTCGTCAAGAGGCCAGGGTCTCCACTCCTCGCGGTCTAGATTCCACAATCCTACATCTTCTGGGTCTACTACGTCCAAATTATATATTATGTTCCAGGACGAGGTGGTGGAAGTGTTCTCCGAGGGCTGGTCGAAGGACGTGGACCTGCTCGCGCGCCACGTACTGGCGCCGCCGCCCGCGCCCGACCACTTCGACATGGACCGCCCGCGCGCGCTGGCCGTGGAGCTCATAGCGAGCGAGACCGCCTCCTACTACGTTACGTGGCTGGAACTGTCTAGAAGGTAATCAAATTCAAAAGTTAATCTATAAGGTTTTGAATAGTCAATCTTGTGCAATGAAATCATAATATAAAAGTCTAGAAATGATGGCACTTAACGTCGCACTTCGTAACGATCAAATGTATTTCGCCAGTGCGGTTGCGGCTGCGCCAAGCGGCGGGGTCCTGGATGCTCTGGTGTATTTCACATACACTATTATATATATTCACTATGAAATAACTCGTGCGTAGCTGGACTGATTTCAACGAAACCGACCACCGCTACTGAAATCGGTGTGAACTTTGAATTTCAGACGCGCGCTGCCGCGCGGCGGCGTGTTCGCGCTGTCGGGCGAGTGCGCGCACCGCTGCGCGTCGTTGGACGCGTGCATCTCGCCGGCACTGTGGTGCGACGGCACCGCGCAGTGCCCCGACGGCAGCGACGAGCGGCTCGCGCAGTGCTCGGCGCTGCTCCGCATGCCGCCGCACTACGCGCTCGCGTTCATCGCGTGCACGCTGCTGGCCACGTTCGCTGTGGTATGTACTCGACACCCGTAAACACGCTATCTTCCGTCACGCTACGAAATCAACAGCTCGCAATACTTATGCTATTCTAAATGTTAAACTCGATACACAGAATTCAGCAAAATTACCGCAAAATTGTAGCCCTTTTTAATTGTAGCTTGACTACCCTTTTGGCGCACGCGTCATGTTACAGTCCTCAATTAGCGTAATGAATTATTAGATCCACTAGCCTTCGAGTGATATCAGTAGGTTTTACATGAAGCGATAGATATTATGACGTTGTATCATCACCAAACTGTAATACCTATTTTTGTAATTGTGCAAACATTAAAAAAAAAAACTACCCAAGAGCATGTCCGGACGTGTCTAAGGAGGGTTCCGTAACTATCAACGCGCAATAGGTTTTCTTTCAATTACTTCAAGTTTTTTTCATTACATAATTACTTCAAGAGTTTCGATCTTAGTTTAGAAATGCCAGGCATTTGTACTATATTATAACGTCTACGATACAGAAGATCCTGACAAATCATATACTAACTTCATAGACACTTTCCAATTATTACACAATTTATGTTTTCCCTTTAAAAAAATTACTAAAAAATCAACAAATAAAATAAACTGGATCTCTAAAGGTATACGTATCTGTTGTAAGAAAAAACGTCATTTACTGTGGCAACAGAGATTAAAACCAACAAAAGAAAATAAGGAATTATTTATTAATTATTCACGTAAATTGAAGAAAATTATTAAATTAACACAAAAAGCACAAAACATTTACAAAATTAACCAATCAAAAAATAAACCTAGAACAATTTGGCAAATAATAAATAATAATAAGAAAAATTATGAACATGTCTCTAGTTTAAAATATAAAAACTCAATTATAACCGAACCTCAAGAGCTAGCGGAAACCTTTAATAATTTCTTCATAGATCAAGTAGGGACTGTATCAAAAGATGACGCTGCTGCTGATGCTATGAAGAAAAATCCACAATCCATCTTTGTTCGACCGGTGATTCCTCAAGAGGTCATAAATGTTATTAAAAAATTAAAGAATAAAAAAAGTTATGGACATGACGGCATAACCACAAAGGTAATAAAATATGTGAGTAGTTATGTGGCTTCTCCCATGGCACATATAATCAATGCATGTATATCTACTGGGAAATTTCCGGATAAACTTAAAGTAGTAAGAGTAATACCTATACATAAGAAAAACGCTAAAGATGAGATCACCAACTATAGACCCATTTCGTTAATCTCGATTTTCTCAAAAATAATTGAAAAGGTTATCTATAACTCTATATACGACTTTTTAAGTAAATTTAACATTCTTTGTACTGAGCAAAAGGGATTTAGAAAAAACACTAACATTAATATGGCTATATATGACTTTGTGCATCTAATACTGCCGTCAGTTGACAATAAAATTCCAATCTGTGCATTATTTACTGACCTATCCAAAGCTTTTGATTATGTTGATCATGACATACTTCTTAGAAAACTAGAAGCCTATGGCATACGAGGTAATGCTCTTAGTTTAATAAAAACTTACCTACAAGGACGCCAACAATTTACAGAAACTTCAAGAGTATGTTTTAAAACAAAAAAGGAAAAAAAATTTGCATCTTCGTTTAGAACTGTTAAATTTGGTGTACCACAAGGCAGTGTACTTGGTCCATTATTATTCTTATTGTATATAAACGATTTACCGACTCATATGCTTTATCCAATTGTTCTTTTTGCAGATGACAGCACTCTAATAATAAAATGTAGCAATAAAAATAGATATGAGATTGACATTAATAATGCACTCAAAGATTTCATTAATTGGCTAAAGAAAAACAATTTAATTATCAATCTAGATAAAACTAAGGTCATGCACTTTTACCAAAGAATACCAGACAAAGACATGAATGTAACCTATAAAGGACAATCTGTTGACAAAGTAACTACTGCAAAATTTTTGGGAATAATATTTGATAGTCAGCTGAAATGGAAAACTCATTCTGACGAAGTCTGTAAAAAACTCAGCTCCGCTGCCTACGCATTATATAGTTTAGCTAAGAAGGTTAATATTGATACGGTACTGACAGCATACCAAAGTTTAGTTGTTTCAATATTAAGGTATGGAGTAATATTCTGGGGCAACTGTAGTGAGAGCGAAAATATATTTAAAGCACAAAAACGTTGCATAAGATGTATTGCTAATATAAAAGCTACCGACAGCTGCATGCCTCTATTTAAAAAATATAAATTCTTAACTTTCCCTTGTCTATATATTCTGGAAGTAGCTATTTTTGTGAAAACAAACATTCACTTATTCCCGACCTTAAAAGAAACCAGAATTAGGAGCACAAAACTACGATCCAATTACGAAGATAAATTGTGCACAACTGGATACAAAACTGCTTTGTTAAAAAAAAGCATTATCTGTATGGCTCCTCACATTTATAATCATATACCAAAAGTTATTAAGGAACAAGCTGTAAACAAATTTAAAAGGAACCTCAAAGAAATGCTTATTGAAAAGTGCTATTATTCTGTATCCGAATTTCTAAATGACAAGACGTTAAATAATTAGTTACGTAAATAAGTAGTACATTGACATTTAATTTATACTTACACTATATTTTATTTTAGTAACTTAATTTTATGTTTTTGTTGTTCTGTAGACATTGATATTAATTTTATTTATTTTTTTTGCAATGTTTTTGCAATGTTATTAATTCTATTTTAATGGTTATTAATCTTGTACATGAATTTTGTGTTATATTTTAATTTTTTATACTAATGAATTATGACATTTAACCTGATTATTATTATTATTATTGTTGACTAGGTATTAATTAAACTTAATTCGCATGTTTTATGATGAATTGATTTTAAAATGTTTTAATAGCTATAAATTTGATGTGACTTTTAATTCAATTTTAGACATGGATATTGATTATGAATTATTTAGGTACTAGATATGTTAATTTAAATCGCATGTTTTTCTTCTACACATATACTATCTAATGTTAACATAATATGATTTATAGTCTGAAGTTTTAAATAATATGTAATAGCTTAAACAATTTGACAACGATAAAATTTTGCATGCCGTAAAGGCAGAATGCATAAGGCTCTGAAAAATACTGTAACATCTTACTATTGTACCTGCATTCTAAGCAAATAAACGATCTATCTATAAACTACTTTGGAGGCCAATTATTTAAAAATGATTGACTTTGTAAAAAAGTCACGTATCAAACCTTGCCTTTATTTAAAAAGATCTATTCGTCGATACCTCACATGACGGCGTAGAATAAAAAATATTTTTCATCCTCACTTCACATGTATACGCAATCTAAAAGTGTACTCAATTTCATCAATTTATATTCATAATTATAGAGTAAGCATTGGTAGACAGACAGACGGATGGACACAGCAAAAGGGTGCCTTGTAGTACGGAACCCTAAAAACATAAAAACTACAAAGGCTTCCAATTGCAGATAGCGGTGGCACGTTCGTGTCGCCGCCGCCGGTCAGCGCTGCAGCAACGGCTGAAGAGTCTCTCGTCGGACACGGCGATCTTCGACGAGAAGGAAGTGATTTGCTGACCAAGCGAGGACTCTGTGCGGTACGTGGAGGTGGACCGAGTCACCACGGTGTGATTCGCCTCCAGCACAGAGTCTTGTCTAAATACACGCCTCTCCCAGCAGCGGTATTCTGTTTCATTCGACAAGTCTGAATGAGTTCGACAAGCATGAGTTAGTTTGATTAGTCTGAGTGAGTTCTTATTTGAAGTGAGTCCTCGGAGTTTTAAATGGAGCTGATATCACGGTTGTGACATTGTTCGTCAATATGGAGTACGAGATTTTACCAAGTATTCAGCTGTCGATTCTGGAAAGTTGAATACGATTTTCGACGACTAAGCCCTCGTTCCCACGACAATTTTTTAATGGTTTCGACAGAAAATAACAGCAATGTAAAGTGTAAATTGAATACAAGAGAGCTGAAAACCGAAGTGTCAAGTCACAGATTTGACGACTCGACACTTGACGCTTCGATTTGCAGCTCTATTGTATTATCCCAGAGTTAAATTTACAGTGCTGTTTATTCTGTCGCGACCACTAGAAAGCTCTCGTGGGAACGTAGGCTAATCGGCGCCTATTGCGACGTTTCCCCCTAGTACGGTCCGAGTGCTACAGAATACCACTGCTGACGATCCGAGGTGAGTCACAATGGTTGTAAATTTGACTTGAGGATTTCTCTAGGTAATTTGTTGTTTGAATTCGTATTGAGTCCAAATGTACAGATAGATGTTAACCGTCTCGGACCAAGTACCGTCGGTCGGTATATAGGAGTATGTTATTTTATCTTCAGACTTAACGCATGTTACTCATTATTTTTACAAACGCACAACGCGACCGATGAGGGAATGATATTTAGGCATAAAGGTGTAATGGCTTCCGGTAATAGATATAGGTGTCATGAAGGTCCCTGTGTTAAGGTCTAGGATTGTTTGGCTCCTTTGCGACCTTTGACCTCCACATAACATCGCGATGTGTTTAAAACGATGTGGTAGGTAATCAAGAAACATCTGTGAAATTTAGCGTCACTTCACACCGAGACGCGATGCAGCGCTGCGTTTTTAAGATAGCGATTCAAAATTGAACTTTATTCAAAACACAAGAAGATACACGTTTCAATGCAAGAGTTCGAATTTTTAGCTGCACCGGACTGAGATGCGCGGCGCCGCGCCGCACCGCTCTTGCAATGAAACGTTTATCTTCTTGTGTAGCGAATAAAGTTTATTTTTAATAGCTATCCTAAAAATGCAGTGCCGCGTCTCGTCACGTGTTTCGGTCTAGGAACCCAAATGTTTGGTAGTCATAAATATGAGCTTTAGCTATAAGATGATAAGCTTCATTAACATGTAAACAAAGCGTATTTGATAACTTTGGGAAAAAATACATATAATTTTCTCAGACCAAATAAAAAAGTGAACACAGAACTTTGTCAAAAGAAATCCGAGGTCGGTTATGTACGTGGTGCGCGTGTGGCTACGCGCTACATACATAAAAACACACACCGCGACAGCTCGTCTTACAAGGTAAGGCGTAGTTTCGTTACATGTGTGTGTGTGTGTGTGTGTGTGTGTGTGTGTGTGTGTGTGTGTGTGTGACACTGTGTAATTACACGGCGAGGCATAGTTTAGACCAGCCTCACTGTGTGGTTGGCAGAACTAAGTTATTGGACACAAACGAGTCAAATAGTCGGGACGGAAACGGAAAATATCGCTGCGGCAATAATTTCATTCATCAAATTGTGTTCTTATCGTTAATTGTATACGTGATAGAAACTGCCATTTTATACGAAATTCCGAGTTCAATTATAATTAAATAACAAATTCAAATTAATTATAAAAGTTATACCCACTTACTTTTGTAATATTATATCTTTTTAGTACAAGGAAAAAGATAGACGGTCGTAGGTAGGCGTTTTCGTTTCGCAAGGAAATGTATTCAGTGTTTCTGATTTTTTTATTAGGTTAACACATTTTACAAGGTAGCTTGCTATTGGTAATTAAGTAATGTTTTATTACGGTTGAAAAGAACAGACCGTCTAACTTTTTCCCTGTTCTGTTTGTTTTTTACATAAAAAGAATAAAGTTTATTGTGAGCTTTTTGTTATTTGAAGTTATTTCAGAGGTTTGAGTATTTTCATAGATAATTAACTATCTCATAAAAGCGCATTGAGAAATGGGATAACACTAATTGAATTTTAAAGTTTATAATTATAAAACTAATGACAAGACGGATCGCCTGATGGGAAGCGATTAAGCGCGCCGCCCACGGACACTCGCAACTCCACAGGATTTAGGTACACATCCTGGTCCTTGAAATCCCTAGCCCCCTAAGGCCGTGGTATTTAGGCCGAATCCTATTCGTGCCGAAGTAGGCTCTCTCACGTCAAATAAATAAAAAAATACGTGCATACTTCCTATTCTGTAAAGCTGTTCCCAGAAAGTACATAATTCAATTTATAATATATTTACTTAATCATGTAAAAATTATTCTTAATGTGCTTTTATGGTAAAACATTTTTTTTTTCTGGCATGTCAGCCATTCATACGCATGTTAAATAATTAAAGTTTATATCCTATTGAAGAAATGTAAATAAAACCTGTTCATATCTTAGAATCGTATTGAAGTGATAATATTATACAAACATTTGTTTCCCAAGGAAATTATTAAAGTTATATCGAGTTAACTATTAGCGAATGTAGTGTCCTATGAAATAAGATTAAATTAGTGAATTTAGATTAAAAATTTATCAAATTAGTGATCATTTTAATTAAGAGTACGACTTTTTTTTAAATCGAATATTGTTGTTCATTTCGAGAATAGTCGATTTTCAATGTTAATAGCCAGGATTTCCAATACTGAGTCTGAAAAGAGAATTTAATATGAATTTTAGGTGCATGTGACTTCAAGATTTTTATTATATCTTAAATATCCAATAGTTATATTTTGATGTCAATAAGTGGAAAAGAGACTGGAAAGTCGCCATACATTTACTGTCTGGTAATTAAAATATGTGGCCACAAAAAGTATTTATTGTATGTTGTACTTTATGAACATAGGAACCACAAGTAACATTTTTTTTTATAAAAATAGTACTAAACTGCTGAACTATAAAAAAAGAAAAGAAAATAAATCCAATACTCCTATTAGAAATAAATATTTCTAATGGGCCACTAGATGGAGCCTTTACACCTCAAATTGACAATTTACAGCATGATAACCATAGACTATACAAGTATACAGATATGATTACAACGAATACCACAGATAAGTACGTATTATGCATATGAATTCTCTGATACTCGTAGATTCATATTTTTTTATTCCCAAGTCCTAAAAATATAATATATTTTTTTTATATATAATAACATTTTAAGTAGGTACCTACTATAAAAATGGTTTTACATTAACTAAATACCTACTATACTATATATAGGTACCTATCCATATACCCTTATATGGATATGTGCGAAACTTGGCCGCTCTTGATAGAAAATCAGGCAGGATTCGCCAGTGTCCTTTAAAGTAGCTGGTACACATTAAAAACAAATTGAAATCTACGTTTCAGTACAGTGTGTCTTCGCAAGCAATAAACAAGCAATAATTTTAATGGACGGAAAATGATGATCACAAAATAAGGGCAAATTTTGTGTTTTTTTCAAAAACTGGAACGCTGGATGGGTTTGAATGAAATTAGGACACGTCCCAGTCCCAAAAAAATGCACTTTTATTTTTAACTGATTCTCAAATAGCTGTGGTTAAAATATTAAAAATCGACTATTTTAATTTAATTTCTGATGTAACATCATGGTGACATCGAATTCCGATTGATTCAAGCTTCGCCTTAACCTGGGTCGATTATGATAACAACTCACCAAGTGAATTCGAGTAGAAGCGTCCGAGTGTTTTCATGACGTAAAAATTAGTTTTTTTGTTGTTTTACTGAAGTTTGAGAATCGAAATACTGTTGTCGCTACATAACAGACGTTGTAAATTCTGAATACCACAATTCAGTGAAAAGACTTCGTTGCTAAAAGTTAAAACTTGAGGCATTTGTCGTTACTAAAATAATTATTGGTGAGATGTGTACAAAATCGATCTTTAAAATTTTATTTCCTAAGATAAGATTAGTGAAACTGGAGTAGAATGTTTATATCGTCTTCCATAATGTACGGACATTTACGAGTTTTCTTTGTGTTATGAAGTATGCCCCCTGCGCAGTGGCGTATTTAAGGAAAACCCAGCATTTTCTGTATTGCTCAAAATCTCAATTTAGGATCTAATTTCAAACTTTCGGGGCTTTCATTCTTGGCTTTAACGTACGGTTTGTGATCATAGTTGCCAAGTTTGGTGCTCTAATTTATTTGGGCCACAGCTACGCCACTGCGTAATAAGATGATAGCAAACCGACAGGTGTAATCCTGGAAGACAATAATGATGGATAAGCAGAGAAACTAATTTCACATTCAGCAATGATAATGCAAGTTACGATGATATAAGAAATTTTTAAAAATAAAATTATTTACTGCATGACGAACTTGTTTTATTTAAATACTGTCATATCACATTGCTGCTATGCCACTATTCACGTCGGGTCCGTACAAGTTTATTAATTAAAAATAGTAAAAGTATATCCAAAGTTGTAAAAAGTAATTAATTGTGTGACGTTCAAAAAGAGTATTTAAAAATACCAATTTTGAATAAAAAAAATTTTGATTTTGATTTTGATTTTGAAGAAAAGTGAAGAAAATAGATTAATACACTCTATTTTTTTCACTTTTCAGACTCATACCTATTAAAACAATCTTGAAAATTTCGAAAATAATATCGAACGGACACAACATGATAAGTCAATAATTTATATAACATCTACGTTGCAAAACTATATAACTGGTCATCAAGAAGGTCAGTGCAAGTATTCAACTTATAATTAAAGGTCAGTGACAAACGACTTTTAAAAACCTTTAGGAAAAGTAACTAAACATAACCTCAAAATTAATAATATTCATAACTGCAAATTTATAAATCGAGTACACCAAACGCCATCTATGTTCGAGTAGTGGAACTTTAAGACGATACTTAGTAACTATCAAGTGAACCAACCTTTGCAGTTGTAACTAGAGGGCGCTAGGGGTAGTAAACAAACACCAGCTGACTAATAACTATGGAAGAAATTATGAAAATTTTGCAAAATATACAGCATGAACTGGCCCAACAAAAGCGAGATATGAAAGATATGGAAGCCAATATAAAAGAGACTATAAATAAAAATATTGACAAAAAATTCGACCACATTGAAGAAATTACAAAGCAACTTGAACAAAAAATTGCAATTCAACAGAAAACTTTAGACTATTTGGAGAAACAAATGAGAAAGAAAAACATAATCTTCTTTTGAGTTCCAGAGTCAGAGATTATGAAGAATTGTTAAATTTAATCCTAGAAATTATTAACAAAAAAATTAATATAGCCTGCGAAAGAGGGGAAATAGAAACGGTATTTAGATTAGGAAAAAGAAGTGATAAAACAAGACCAATTAAAGTTACAATCACAACGACAAGTACAAAATTATAGCTCCTCAAGAGTAAGAAAACATTAGAAAATACAGGTATATACATAAAAGAAGATTTTATGCCAGATGTTTTAGAAAAACGTAAAGAGCTTCAAGAAGAGCTCCAAGGAAGACGCTTAGCAGGTGAAAAAGTGATATTGCGCCAAGATAAAATAATATCATTACAAACCGTAGAACGGCACTCATATAGCAAAGGTTCTTCAAACAAAAGATTTCTCTCAGAATCTCCTGAAAACTAAACCAATGCAGAAATACCAAACAGTAGGGAACAAGCTAAACAAACCCACAAGAAAAACAAATCACAGAATATTACAAGTTTTTTGCGTCCTTCACAACTAAATACAACAACAAAACTGCTAAAAAACTCTACAAGCTGCGAAAACACAGAATCTCCAAAAACCTAAATGTCATCCTTCCACCTCTCTCAATATCATATCTAGAAAAAATAACATCATCAAAAAGTAACACTAATCTCCCAAGCCGGCTGGTCACAGTGGGGGAGAAGAATACAAACGATTCTTCTCTTGACTGCAACCCTCCATTACAAGAGAGTTACACTCCAAACAATAAGAAAAATAAAACAAGTCTCTATATCAGCACGTACAACGTGAGAAATCTGGCAAGCGAGACCAAACTTATAGAACTTATAAATGCACTTAACAATATCAAAAATGACATTATCGGATTGTCAGAAACAAGAAGGATGGGATACGAAATAGACGAGTATGACGAATTCCTGCTTTGTTACAACGGACAGACAAAAGGAAGATATGGAGTCGGCTTCATTATAAAAAAGTACCTAAAAACCTGTATCAAAAGATTCGTAGGCTTCTCCGATCGTGTAGCAGTTTTAGATATAATAATCAACGACACACCTATTACTATAATTCAAGTATATGCACCTACAGAGGAGTCAGAAGTAGCGGAAAATGAATTGTTCTATGAAACTCTACATAAAGCTCATAAAATGTCAAGTAAAAACATTTATTTCTTAGGGTTACGCGAATATTGTTCATTGTTTTAAACACTTACGGATTGTGACCGCGACACAATCCGTAAGTGTTTAAAACAAAGTAAAAACATTATTGTCATGGGCGACTTCAACGCAAAAGTAGGACAAAAGAATACTCATGACCACACAATTCTGGGTCATTATGGACTTGGTAAGAGAAGTGTAAGAGGTCAACTACTGACACAATATGCTCAGGAATACAATCTTTCCATTTTGAACACTTTTTTCAAGAAAAAGTTTAGTCGAAAGTGGACTTGGAAATCACCGGATCATGTTATTAAGAACGAAATTGATTATATTCTTGCTTTTCCAAAAAGGTTTGAAGATGTACATGTCTTAAATAACATTGAATTTCCATCTGTCCACAGAATGGTGAGGTCAAAAATATCACTAAAACAAATTAAAAAAGAACAAAATATAATGGCATTACTTACACCCTAAAAACCCAGAATGAAGTAGTCTCTTATCTTCAAAACATAGAAAAGAATTTAAAAAGTATAGAATTAAACAAAACATATTATACAGGTCAAGCCCTATATAACCAACTTGAAAAATGTATACTAGACAGCATGAAAACAGAGAGACAAACAGACAAACCTAAATTAAATAAAATATTTACAGAAGAAACTTTAAACCTCATCAAACAACGTCACTAACTACAAAAATGAAAACCAAAAAGCTACGAAGATAAGAAGAGATTAAGCTCTATTTATAAAATAACTAACAAAAGTATAAGAAAAGATTACAAAAATCATAGATCAAAAATAATAAAAAAACACTTAATAAATAGTGGAAGTTGCAAACTCGCTTATAAAGAGTTCAATATACACAAAACCTGGATACCAAGTTTATTGGAAAACTCCACCCCTACGTTCAATAGACAAAATATACTACAAGTAGCAACTAAATTCTATGAAAACCTTAACGACCAGAAATACCATAACATCGTTATCATCTCCTTTGACCTCAAAATAAAGAAAACATAGAGTGGGCGCATCTGAAATAGATAGAGAAATAAAGTAATGGAAATCATTCAAAAGCCCAGGACCAGACGGAATTCCTAACGAGGCACTCAAATTAGGACGGACCCTGCTAACACCTACAATAACTTATTTATTTAATATTATACCTAAAGAGGAGAGAGTGCCGGAACAATGGACGAAATCAAATATAATACTACTCTACAAAAAAGGTGACCCGAACGAAATAGGAAATTACCGTCCCATCAGTCTACTACCAAGCCTCTACAAACTGTTTTCGCAATGCATTTTAAGCCAGATATCTGCAAAAATAGACGAAAACAGTCTGTAGAGCAGGCGGGGTTTCGCAGGGGTTTCTCTACTGTAGACCATATCCAAACCTTAGATAGCATAATAGAAAGTACAAGGAATTCCAAAGACCTCTTTACTTAGCCTTCATTGACTACCAAAAGGCTTTTGACTCTATTTCACATAATTCTATATGGGAAGCACTGAAGATGAACAACATAGACAGCACATATTGCAGTATAATCTAAAACATATATGACAGAAGTACGAGTAAAATCAGCCTTGAAACAAGCGGTCCTGAAATAAAAATCAAAAAAGGCGTAGAACTGGGCGATCCATTGTCTCCAAAGCTCTTCATTGCGGTATTACAGATGATATTCAAGAAACTTAACTGGCAAAACCTAGGCATATTAATAAATAAAGAATACCTTACCTATCTGCACTTCGCCGATGATATAGTCTTATTTTCTGAAAAAGGCTTTCAATAGAAAGTATGATACAATATCTACAAAAAGAACGCGCAAACGTCGGACTGGAAATAAACCTACAAAAGACTAAATTAATGAAAAACTCCATTAAAACACCATTAAAGATAGGAAACGACAACCTGGAATATGTGGACGCGTATGTTTATCTAGGCAAACAAGTCTCATTCAACCGGAATAACCTAGACGAAATAGCTAGAAGAATAAATATAACATGGCAAAAATACTGGGCTCACAGGGAAATACTGGATAGCAGTATCCTTCCCTGTTTGACATACGGCTCACAGACCTGGGTATACACAAAACAAGCGAAAGAAAAAATAAGAATTTGCCAATCTGCCATGGAAAGATCCATATTAGGAATCTTAGGATAGAGTATGTCACACTAAGATAATAAAAAAGACGATACAAATAGACTTTCTACTACACTCCATGAAACTCAAATAGAAATGGGCAGGCCATGTAGCCAGAACAGAGGACTCTCGATGGTCAAAACGGGTCGTTATCCTATGGAAAGGGACAAAGGGGAAAAGGAAAAGAGGTAGACCGTTTAGAAGATGGACCGACGATATTAAAGATATAGCAGGAGAAGAGGGGCAAAAAAGGCAAAAGATAGAGAGGAATGGACCAAAATGGAGGAGGCCTTTACCCTACAAAGGGGTTCTCATTCAAAAAGTAAATAATAATAATAATGGCAAAAACATGTTAGATTTAAATTCAAATAAAATAAATATGCATGGGTACGACTTAGATAATAATTAAATTTTATATTGATTGAGATTCATAAATTAATTAATAATAAATTAGATACTTATGTAATTTGATCCAAAATTAATTTGATTTTAATTAAATTATGAGCCTATTCTATATTTTAATATTGTTAAAGATTGGGAAATAATAAAAGTTTTTTTTATTTTTTTATATCACATTGCTACTTAAAAAACACCAATGATTTTAAAAGTAAGGATGTGCAATGAGCCTATGATGTACATTTGTCAGAAGAAATCATCATACAATAATGTTACGCCATCTTGATTTCAGAAGATTTTGTCAATTTAATGCGGACTGATTATACTGCGGAAAGCAAATGTCAAACCTCGACTGCCCCAAAAAACCTAAAAAACGTTTCAGTGTAAACACTTTTTGCTTCGACGTGGCTCGTCTATAATATATAAAAGCGTTTATATCACATTATTCAAAATCATTGAATACGATAAAATACTAACGACAATATCACTAATACATTCTATGCATTATACTCAGATAAAATAAAAAAAGAAATCGAAAACTTTATTTACAGCTTATTTAATAACAAACAACTATAAAACTAACACAACCGACTACTTCGCGATGCCCTCGGACAGGATGCTGTAATACTTCTTGACGTTGTTGGTGATGTCCTTGGCTGGGTTCTTGGAGCTGACCAGCCAGGTGGAGCCGCTGGCCCCTTGCTCGAGGGCTGCTACGAAACCAGCTCCTGCCTCCTCCACGCTACAAGAAATAATTCTCAATGATGAAATGATTAGACGTTAAAAGATCCTTAACCGTTAGTTACTAGGTGAGTTCTTGTTCAAAGTTGGTTTAAAAAAGTATGTTGGTTTTAATCTTTGGCGCTGTGTCTATGGTCTAGTAACTTTTCTGACAACTATTATTTATTATTTAAATATTATCATCCTACGACATGAACCATACTCTTTTTCAAGTTTATTTTAATACTAAATTATAGTCGATTACCGTTAAGTTTGCCGCGAATTGTCAGTACAAATGTAAAAAAAATGCTTCCTGTAATTGGTTAATGTGTAAACGTAAATTGGGAGTGTCATTGATTAATTTCGAGATTTGCACTGATGACTCTTACTTAGCGCGAATCCTACTAATATTGTAAATGTGAAAATTTGTTAGAATGGATGGATAGATGGATATTTGTTACTTTTTCACGCAAAAACTACTGAACTGATTTCGATGACATTTAGTATGGTAGTAGTTAAGGCTCTGGATTGAAACATAGACTACTTTTTATCCCGAAAAAGTAGGTACAGTGTTCCTTTGGGTTAGGATACTGTATTCACGCGGGCGGAGCCGCGGGCAACAGCTATTACACTATAATTGCATGCGCGAACTGGTAATACAATTGTCTCTGTCGCCCACCATTTGGATTCTGATGATAAACTTTAGTGCACGCAATATAGAATTAACTTTTCCGCAAAACATAATTGTTTGCCTATATGGTCATGTTTTGCTGATAACTTCGACTTTACTTCGCGTAGGAGACAATATTGTTGGCAGAGCGCGCACTGTACAATAGAAAACGAGTAAAGTAACTTACCTTTGTATTGGCATTGTCCCGAATTCTTCTAATAACTTTTGTTCAACGTCTTCATCAAACGCAATATTTTTGTTCTTCAACATTTTAGTGCCTGTCAGTCCGTAGCAAATTGTTATCACTCTCACTCCTGTCCGCGAGTAGTTTTCTTCTGCCTGAATAAAGCAAACGCAACTTACTCAATAACTACTGTCTGAATAAATAAAACGCAAATATAGCTCGTTCTAAAAGCTCTATATCAAGGTTAAGTTCTAATGATTAAAAGTATTACATATAGGAGTACACCCGTATATGGTTAGGTACGATATCCTATGGCATAAATTAAAAGACGCAGGTGTGCCGGGTGAGTCAATTAACATTCTTAAATATTGTATGACCACCAAACAAATGGCTCCGTGAACTATCTGACGCGTACAGCTTGGAGTGTGGAGTGACCACAGGGGGGACTAATGTCTCCTTCGCTCTTCAACTTGTACGTGAATAGGCTGATTGCTGAGCTGAGCGACACCGGAGTAGGCTGCTCGATTGATGGCCACTGTGTTAACGGTATTAGTTATGCAGATGATATGGTGTTGTTCAGCTCATCAATAGTCCCCCTCAGAAAAATTATTGGAGTGAGTGCCGTTTTCTTCTGCCTGAATAAAGCAAACGCAACTTTACTCAATAACTACTGTCTGAATAAATAAAACGCAAATATAGCTCGTTCTAAAAGCTCTATATCAAGGTTAAGTTCTAATGATTAAAAGTATTACATATAGGAGTACACCCGTATATGGTTAGGTACGATATCCTATGGCATAAATTAAAAGACGCAGGTGTGCCGGGTGAGTCAATTAACATTCTTAAATATTGTATGACCACCAAACAAATGGCTCCGTGAACTATCTGACGCGTACAGCTTGGAGTGTGGAGTGACCACAGGGGGGACTAATGTCTCCTTCGCTCTTCAACTTGTACGTGAATAGGCTGATTGCTGAGCTGAGCGACACCGGAGTAGGCTGCTCGATTGATGGCCACTGTGTTGACGGTATTAGTTATGCAGATGATATGGTGTTGTTCAGCTCATCAATAGTCCCCCTCAGAAAAATTATTGGAGTGAGTGCCTCACACACTCCAATAATTTTTCTGAGGGGGACTATTGATGAGCTGAACAACACCATATCATCTGCATAACTATGCATCCTCGCGTACTCCTCAGTACGCGAGGATGCACGGTCTCGTGTATTATAATGTGAGAAAAAATGAGCTCCTGACATTTCCATCCAGGGGTCGTAAGCTGGGAGATGTGGCGCCTGTGCTACTCAATGGTGTTGCTCTTAGAAGAGTGAAAGAGTTTAAATACCTCAACCATGTGGTCACCGAGGATTTACAGACGACCGAAAGAGAGAGGAGAGCGATGGCGTTCCGCTGTAAAATGTTGGCACGCAGATTCGCGAGGTGGAGTTACATATTTTATTTTATTTTATTTTATAGCTGTAGCTGTATATATATATATATATATATATATATATATATATATATATATATATATATATAGTTGATAATGATTCATTATCATCATCATTGATTTTTCATCATCAGTCACTCAACACCTGATGATGACTTTGTCGAAACCGGTCGTGTAATATATTAAAATTAATGTAAAATACTTATAAAAGTGGAAATAGTGCAAGAAGTCCTGTGTGTTATTACTGTGAAACATGAATTTCCACCAAGAACCTACAGTACAATCAATAACAAACATATTTATGCTCCTACTTTACAAAACGCCAATTTTATATGTAATGACCTAATAATTCGTGATGCCTTCCAGATAGACCAGCACGCTTCGCGATCAATGAGACAAAATGACAGATTGATAGAGGAAATCTGTCATTCTCTCTGCATAATATGTCAGCATGTCTTATATTCACAAGAATAGTTCTTGTGTAGACGTAAATCATTTCTACGGCGGTCATGCTACGCGTGCAGATGGATTGGACTAGACCAATAGAAGTACTTACTCCAAGACATGTTCCAAATTGCAGCACGGCTCCCTTCGTTGCGCTATAAACCGGTACATATGGACACAGCATTAGCCCGGAGATGGATGAGATGTTGACGATGGTCCCACCAGTGCCGCCTTCTTTATCCTTCCGCATTAGGCCATAGGCTTTGAAAGAGGTTGCTACTACCGCAGTCTGAAAAGGTGAATATTACTAACTAAACAGAGTCCTTAGCCAAGATTCCATCGCTTTTTATAATGACTAAGTTAGAAAACAAATACGAGTGTGCTTTAGACCACACGATTGAAGTAAAACTCGCAAACAAATTACGGAATGAGATATATATTTCATGCACTGGCTATCAGAGAAAGAGAGAAAGAAAATGAGCGCGCGCCTTCTTGCTCCTGTTATGTACGAAACGTAACCCTCTCTATTTTCATCTTCACTGACTTATATCTCCCTCTCAACTTCTGTTCGCCTCGCCCGATCACACTTTTCGTAACGCTCTCGGCACCCATTCACCAGCTTACTCCCCAAGTCAAGCGTGCCTAAAAACGTTTGATATCAAAAATGTACGAGTATACATATAAACGTATCGCGCGTTATATCGTACGTCAATCCCGTATATTTTGATTTTCTAACTTCGTCATCGTAATTAGCGAAGTCACCTTATATAAGCCCCCTGTTCTGTATCTATATAAATATTGAACTTCCTGTATTTTTTAATGAATTGAACGAGCAGACGGATCCCTTGATGGTAACGACCTCTTGGACCTCCAGTAACATCATTCACTCGGCGAAACACAAAGCAAGCGTTATTTCACGCCGGGTTTCTGTGAAACCGTGATATTTATCCGGTCTAGTTTTTTACAGACCAGAATCTTGGATACGTTATACGTAGTGATTGTAATCATACACGTCTTATTGTAAGAGTTCGAAGGTGTGAATAAAGTTCAATTTTGAATAGATATCTTAAAAATGCAGCGCCGCGTAGGGTCACGTATCGTCGCGGTGTGAACTGACCCTTACGATACTGCTACTATATTTGGAACTAGTTAACAATGTAACTGACTACGTTTTAATAGAATATTCCCCATGTTATCTCTCTTGTCTTCCTTGCTGCTAATAGGCTAGACGACTGATTTTTTGTGCATAAATAAATACTCCTAAATATGAGTAAGTTCTCAGAGGAAACAATACATAAAAAACAATATCTCCATAGATACAGCGATCCGTTTACAAAATTCCGCAAGCCTTGTGAAAACGCTCCATACAGAAGTCTTATCTAACTGTGACGCATGATTAGGTTAAAGTTTAATACGAATATTATATATATGTACGCAGGAACATATTTGTAAATGTCTCTGAAATTTGTGCGTTAAGTTCATACTTACTGTAGTGAATTTCGTATATGATGTAAATAAACTTATGATGTAGGACTTTTTACTTATTTAGCAAAACATTTTGAAACTTTATAGTATCTTTTAGATGTATCTAATTACTAAAGTACACATTAAATATTATATTTTTTACGTTTATCAAGTAGTATTACCGCAATATTTCTGAGTATCTAAAGTTAACTAAATATTTTAGATGTCCCCCCCTATTTAAGCATACTAAGTACTAACCAAATTGAGAGATATTTCTCTGAGATAAAAATTCTTGCTGTCTCTCATCATGCCGGCGTTGTTGACGACCACGTCGATGTACCCGAACAGCTTCTGGATGGTCTCGAACGCCGCGTTGATGTCCCCACTGCTGACGTCACATTTCAGAAACTTGACTTTGTCTAGGCCGTGTTTACTTTTGATCTCTTCTTCCAACATCACTCCGTCTATTTTCTTCGTGTCCAGGATGCCAACATGCTGTGATGGAATACTTAGATTAAAATGGAGGTCTTAGATTTAATAGTACCTTCATAACCGAGCTTTGTTCGGAGTTCTGATAAATTTAAATAAATCAAAAGAATCACAAAAATAGTTACCTGCCGGGATTGGAACCCACCACATTCCAAATTTTTGAACAAAGAACAAATTATACATAAGCATAACAATCTGCCAATCGGACTGATATAATAGAGTCGAAATTATTGATATATTGTTGCAAGACAAAAGAAAAAACATAAATATGTTGCTTAAAAATGCGCAGTTTTTCAGGGATAAGAACTAGGTATATCGATTTTTCTCCCCCAAAACTCCCTGTATACTCATATCCATGGTTTATATTTATACAATATTGTCTCGTTTCTAGTATAAGATAAGTCCAGTAGGTGCCAGGTGAAGTTGTGCATAGAGCAGCAACAGATTTCCAAATGAGGGTGTTTACTAATAAAATTAACAATCTATTTATTTACTGCTAAAATCTTTTAGCCGATACGACACACACTGTATAGTACTTGTAAGAAACTACATTATTTCCCTAGAGAAATCGTAATTTGCACATTAATAAAACAATAGCGACTTCACTCTTCACACATGCATTAATACAGCTAATTAATTATGCAACACAATCGGACATTAAATTACATGAAAATTCCAATTGCAATAATAATAATAATTTAATTAGCATATGATTATTCGTCCTTCCTGGGCATACCCATTTAATTTTTCCCTATTATTTTCTATTCCCCTTTCTAATAAAAATATTTACACAATGTATAAACTGATGTTTCGTCCTTGTCTGTCAAGCTACTTTTCCGACGTATCAGAACAAGGACTAAACATTGAATAGCCTATCCATTGTGTAAATATTTTTATTAGTAAGGGGATTATTCTACACCAATATTCTAAGATTTGTTTGTTTGCATTGAATAGGATCCGTAACTACCGGACCAATTTTGGGAAGGCAATAGGCTACTTTTTATCGTGGCAAAATGTAAGGTTTCTGCGGGATTTCATAGGATTGAATAGGATCCGTAACTACCGGACCAATTTTGGGAAGGCAATAGGCTACTTTTTATCGTGGCAAAATGTAAGGTTTCTGCGGGATTTCATAGGATTGAATAGGATCCGTAACTACCGGACCAATTTTGGGAAGGCCATAGGCTACTTTTTATCGTGGCAAAATGTAAGGTTTCTGCGGGATTTCATAGGATTGAATAGGATCCTTAACTACCGGACCAATTTTGGGACGGCCATAGGCTACTTTTTATCGTGGCAAAATGTAAGGTTTCTGCGGGATTTCATAGGATTGAATAGGATCCGTAACTACCGGACCAATTTTGGGAAGGCCATAGGCTACTTTTTATCGTGGCAAAATGTAAGGTTTCTGCGGGATTTCATAGGATTGAATAGGATCCGTAACTACCGGACCAATTTTGGGAAGGCAATAGGCAACTTTTTATCGTGGCAAAATGTAAGGTTTCTGCGGGATTTCATAGGATTGAATAGGATCCGTAACTACCGGACCAATTTTGGGAAGGCCATAGGCTACTTTTTATCGTGGCAAAATGTAAGGTTTCTGCGGGATTTCATAGGATTGAATAGGATCCGTAACTACCGGACCAATTTTGGGAAGGCCATAGGCTACTTTTTATCGTGGCAAAATGTAAGGTTTCTGCGGGATTTCATAGGATTGAATAGGATCCGTAACTACCGGACCAATTTTGGGAAGGCCATAGGCTACTTTTTATCGTGGCAAAATGTAAGGTTTCTGCGGGATTTCCTTTTGTGCGAACGAAATTGCGGGCACCATCTAGTGTAAGATATATTAAAAGTTGTCTGAAGTTCCTATCTACTTATGAAATAAGCAAAATATCCCAAAAAATAGTGTTCCCATGTGTCTCACTCAGACTCTAACTAGACTGTCAATAAAACAAACTATGGAGATAAAGAGGGAGAAAGAGAGAAAAAGAAATGGTGAAATATCTTGCAAACTAGTCTTTGCCAAAGGTATCGACTGATGATTCTGGATTAAAACTTACCTTAGCTCCCTTATCCACCAAAGTCTTGACCACTCCAGCCCCAATACCAGTGGCTCCTCCGGTTACCACGAATACCTTGTCCTTAATTTCAAACATGTCTATCTGTGTCCACTTACCTATAGACACTGAGGGCTATCTCTAGTCCGTGGATATAGCCACATGAAAATTACAATGTGTGAAAATTCATGGGAATGGAATCAATTGAATTAGTCTCCAAGTGCTTTGTTTCAGACGTTTTCATGTCGCGAGCTCTGGCTGGGACTATAATATGATCCGGAATCGGGCGGGCCCGAGAAAATTCAGAGCACTGAAAATAGAACTCTGCGCTAATACAATAGAGTTGAAAATCGAAGTGTCGAGTGTCGAGCTATGATAATTATATATGACATTGACATTTGACTCGACACTTATGTGTTCGATTTTGCAGCTCTATTGTAGTAGCGCAGAGTTCTATTTTCAATGCTCTGAATTTTCCCCGGCCTTACGGATTCCGGACAATATAGTCCCGGCCTAATATAGACGGGCAAAATTTTCAATGAAATTTATACGTATTTCACATTATTAATAAAATGTATACATTTTTGTAGAAATAATAATTAAGTATTATGTTTCGCTTTTTTTTCTTTTATTATCGCTCCTGTCCCTACCAGAGATCAAGATCGGGACAGAAGGCATTAGGCGTGACAGGAGGTCTAGGTAGTAGGTAGTAGGACGCTTCTAGAGGAACTCTTTTCATGTTAACTACGTCATTCTCCTCTGTAGTGGTAGAATTTATTCAATTTTAATATCTACTAAAGTTATTGCTTTTAAAATTATGTTCAAAACTTTTTATTTACTTAGGTAAATACGTACGCCACACGTAGCGATTAAACGTTAATTTCCAGATTTATTCTTAGATAAATAACTAAGGATTAATCAATTTGCAACGATTAGTCTGGTGTCATAACAGACTAATCGTTGCAAATTATCGTTAATCGTTGACATGCCTACACACAATAGATAAATCTGCACAGCTCGGTTTGCACAATTTAGTCGTCGCGTCGTAGCAGTTAAACGTTACGCATGTAGCGGACTTTATTTTGTGGATAGTCGTGTGCATTTTTTATGGATTTCGCCGGCTAGCTGCGGCGTTTCGACGCAGGCGCTGCGGCAAAAAATTACATACAATTCCTACCTCAAACAAATCTTACTTTGACGACATCTGTGGCTCAGTGGTTAGTGCGTCGGCACTTGGCGCTCAAGCCAAGGAGGTCACGGGTTCGAATCCCGCCTGGGAACAACAAAGTTTTCTGTGTTCCTGGGTCATGTGGATGTGTATTAAATGTGTGTATATTAATTTAATAAAAATATTAAATATATGTATAGTACAAAAGTATTAAATAGTAGCTGTTGCCAGCTTGTATATGTATATTCAGCGTTGCAGCAGTTGTACAGCTGCTGGAACACTGTACTTTTTCGGGATAAAAAGTATCTTTAGACGACCTCTGTGGCTCAGTGGTTCAGCACGTTGGTGCTCAAGCCGGGGGTCGCGGGTTCGAATCCCGCCGAAGGAACTAAAAGTTTTTCTGTGTTCCTGGGTCATGGATGTGTATTAAATATGTGTATAATATAATAAAAATCTTATATATATGTATAGTATAAAAGTATTAAATATACTTCCCGTTTTCTGGTACCTGTAACACAAGTTCTTCGGATACTTAGCACGGGGCCAGATTGACTTGGTGTGAAGCGTCCATAGATATTATATTGTCTTATATTATATATATATATATATATATATATATATATATATATATATATATATATATATATATATATATATATATATATATATATATATATATATTACATGTTTTAATCCAGAACTTAAACTACAACCATACCAAATTTAATCGAAATTCGTTGAGTAGTTTTAACGTGAAAGAGTAACAAAACATCCATCCACACATCCATCCATCCAGCCTCACAAACTTTCACATTTATAATAGTAGTAGGATTAAATATATAAGGGAGCTACTCACACACTAAACATCTATACTCACATGGATTACTAGAATTGCTGTAAACTCATCAGTAACACTTTGTACTAAGCTGTAGTATCTTTATTAATATTTTGATAAGGTTTCCATCTGTATACTTTGAACATAAGCTGTTTTTGTTCACTGGTTTATGTTTGTAAAGGAATTGTTATCCACATGTATTTATAACTGGATTTGGGGTTACTTTACTTGGTTCTTGGTTATCTATAGAGATGTGTAAATAAGGAATTACTTAGATTAGTGCAAATAGGAGTCTATTTGTATAATTTTGTTTACTGGTTCTGTTTGTAAAATTAAATATTGTGATCATATTGTGTTATTGGATGCTAGGTTACTTTGATAAGTGCAAATTGTATCATCTTTATTAATATTTTGATAAGGCTACCTCCATAATAGTTTGAACTACATTTATATTGTTTGCTGGTTCTGTTTGTAAAGTCAAGTAAAAGTAGAAGTTGTGCACGTAATGTATTGTTGGATGTATTGTTGGATGTATTGTTGGATGTATTGTTGGACTTTGATGAATGCAAATGTATCATGATCTTTAAAAATGTTTTGACAATGTGTATAATGTGAACATATGCTATTTCTTATTTTTATGCTGGTTCTGTATAAATTAAATACAAATTATTTGTGTTTGCTGGTTCTCTTTGAAATAAAATGTTGTGCACACATATAATTGGAGGAAGAGGTTTACTTAGATTAGTGCAAATTGTATCATCTTACTAATGATCTGATCTGATGTCTGTATTTGTGCCTTATGGAAAATAAAATGAAAAAAAGCGGGTGGGGCTGTGTCGGGGCACACGGCCGTTGGTTTTAACGTGAAACGTCTATGTTAGCGAATCGCTTTTAAAGTAAAAGATTGAAATGAAAACAAGATGGACGCTGTTTTAAGTATTTTAATAAAAAAGAACAGGTACGTAATAGAAACAACAAACACACGAAAGAATCACCACGCTATAAAGTCGGAGTCACGAGTTACACTGAATAGAAACAAGCGTGAGCGCCGGTTTCGCACAGTTATCGCAGTATCCCTCCCCCGCCGCCCCGCTTGACCCCGACACGAACTAAATGTCATAACAGCGAGCTGACTATATAAGTGAAATATTTACACCACATTTTTGTTTCTAAGACTAATAGTTTTTTAATTATTAAGGTACGATGATATAGACCTTTTCGTTACGGTCCAGTTTTTAAACCTGGTACCCGTATGTTTCGGCGCGATTTTAAAGACGTTTCACGTCAAAAAATAAAAATAGATGTATGTTATGTCCGTTGTCTGGTAATCGTATTCCGTAACGCAAGTTCTTCGAGATCTTGACCAGATTGAGGTGGTGTGAAAGCGTCCATAGATAATATATTATATTATACTGCAGGCAGGGGCACTGCGGGAGCTGCGGCGCGTGTGTAAGCGTACTAGCTGTAATGAATCACGCCTGTATTTTTTGCATTATGTTCTCAGATCTTGCACTTTTGCTATTTTATTTTTCCTTTATTATGAATTCAAAGGGTAATGGTTACGTAGTAACTATTTAGTGATCTGTGGTAGGAGGGAAAATAGGGTTAAATAACAAAAGCGGGGGTCCCCAGTGTTTCCCTACTGAAAAATAAAGGCTGATAAACTAAAAACTCAAGTTGTAGTCATTATATTTTTAACAATTAGGTAATAATTTGTTGTTATTAGTCATTGTTATAATGTACCTATTATATTATTTTAACATTACCTATTTGCATGTATCATCTTTTAATGAATACACTTGATCCCCAAGGGAGACTAGGTACACTCAATTTACAGAGCTTGTATGAGCAAAACCGACTTTTACAGCGCCTATGTCGGTAGTATACGATAACAGCAAACTATTCCAAATTAGTAGAATCGTCAAATCGGTATGGCACTTTTTAAACGGTGGACGAAAAAAGATATTTCTTGCTTGACTTTTATTTTGTTTTTTGTTGAAGTTAGAAACTATATTTAACAGTTGACGTGTAATATCTTTTTAACAATTTAAAATTAATAATACAAAACTACGAAAATTACAAATAAAAAAGCTACAACAAAAAGAAATCTCCCAGGTCGTCCCCACCAGGCACAGCACCTAGAAGGTTCAGAGAGTTTCCTCGCTGGATTGCGATACTCACTCTTTGGGCCAGATAGATGCCGGCTCTGGGGTCTCGGATGGCCTCAACGAGTTTTTTCTTTCTAGAAAGTATAGAAATCATTAGGGCTTAGGTCGGGGCTGTACGGCGGATGGTCTAATAATTCTATGATTTCTTGCTCTAAAAACTCTTTTGTTCTGTGCGCGGTGTGAGAACTCGCATTGTCGTGATGGAGGATGATGCGGCGGTTGCAGTTCTCTTTACGGAGTTCAGAAACGACCTGTGGCAAATAAATGTTAGCATACCTTTCTGCATTAACCGTTCTTTGTCCCTCAAGAGGAATAGTCGCAACATGGCCGGTTTTGGAGACAAACGTGGCCACCATTTTTTTTGCAACACTCCGCGAACGAACAATTTTTGTTGGCTTTAACTCATTTTCGAACACCCAAACTCGTGACTGGTTTTTTGTTTCGGGTTCGTACGCGTATATCCAGGATTCGTCACCTGATACGATGTTGTATACAGCATTTGAGGATCCTGCGTGGAATCTTTCGAGAGTTCTGACGCACCAAGTAACGCGAGCCGCTTTTTGCTCATCACAGAGCAAATGCGGTATCCATCGGGAAAACAACTTTTTTACACCTAATTGTTCATGCAAGATTATTTGTATTTGACTCATGCCAATGTCTAAAGTTGCCTGAATTTCGCGGTATGTCACATGTCGATCTTCCTCAATCAGCTTACGCACAGCATCAACGTTTTTTTGGGTGACTGCAGTTTTTGGACGACCTTGACGGGGATCATCACTGAGCTTGACACGTCCACGTTGAAATTCAGCAAACCAGCGATAAATTGTGGTTTTGGATGGGGCTTCATCACCAAATGCAGAAATCATCCGGTCAACACACTGTTTTTGAGTTAAACCACTTCGAAAGTCATAATAAATCATCGCTCTAGAATTTTCTCGAGTCAATTACATTTTCTCAACGACTAAACAAGTTTGACAAGACCTTGTGACAAGACCGAGAATCTTTTTTTAAATAAATAAACGGTATTCGATTTTTAAAACCAAGGAGTTTTAAATTAAAAAGATTTTAATATGACAGGAACAGTGGAAATATTCCATTCCCGATACTTTTAGTGCAGCCTATGTAGGTCCCATTTGATAAAAAAATTCTGGCTACAACAAGCTGCGACAACCAACAAAACATCAGTGAAAAAAAAATCCATTTGCCTACAAAACTAAAACCAAAGACAGGGAATTGTACCAAAAGTCCCCATTTTTGGGACACTTGAGCCCCCATACAATTACTATGCAACTTAAAAAAGTAAAAAAAAGATACCTCTTCTGGCTTCATTATTCGTGCGGGTTATTTAGATGCGAGTTCGTAGTGCTACATTTGCCTTTTGCCAGAAAACTTTTATTTTGTATTAAATTAAACTTTCAGTGTAATAAAAGTTTTTTCAAAAAAAGTGATTTTCAAAATCTCCCATAACAGTTCGCAATGGAAGCGTATTTCAAAGCCAATTCATGTGCAATTGCTCGTCGGAGAATTTGTTCACTATATTATAATAATTTAAAAAAAACGAAAGACATATAGCAAAGGTTTATTTTAAATTAATACACATGTTAAATTGAGTAAAAATCTATTGTTAAATTAATACCTATTTTAGACGAGTCTCTCCAGGACTTCATATACAATAAATTACTAAATATTAGTGAAACTTTATACCGCCTCCTACAAATTAACTATCACATAACCTTCGCCTTAATCCGTTATTGCATTTTCGTACCAAAATTTACGTACGTCTTGCGGTGCTGCCAACTGTGGAAGTTTCCTCAGCTTCTCAAACAGTTGGATGACATCTTAAGACACATGCTCTCCACGATTTTAAACATAAACTCCCGCATGCGCATGGACTCAGGCAATGCTAGGTTAGGTTCGGTGGCCTGGGTGTTTGAAAACCTTCTGACATATTACTTCCGGCCTTGACTATGGTTGGCGTGGACTGAGGACTAAAAAGTCCTTAGTCCACGCCAACCATAGACTTATCTCCCTAATATTAGAGCACCCATCCTACTCCAATATAGTTTCCTTTCTGGACGAGGCCAAGGACGCCTGGAGCGCAACTAGTGCTTGTGGCGAATTGCCTGACATTACTTTTTCCGAAAGGCTCTGGGACGAGCCGCTCTGCAGACTAGCACGGAATAATATTCTTAATACGTCCTCCAGTCCTGTGGAGCAGGCTCGCTTCTTAGCTGCTGAGAAGTGGGAGTCGGGTTGTTGGCTACAAGCATTACCGTTTATACCATATCATACCCATTACGGGCACATTGCTTTCCGAATAGCCACTTCCTTTCGTCTTGGCACGTCCCCCCCACCCAAAAATGTTGTAGCCAGAATTTTTTTATCAAATGGGACCTACATAGGCTGCACTAAAAGTATCGGGAATGGAATATTTCCACTGTTCCTGTCATATTAAAATCTTTTTAATTTAAAACTCCTTGGTTTTAAAAATCGAATACCGTTTATTTATTTAAAAAAAGATTCTCGGTCTTGTCACAAGGTCTTGTCAATCTTGTTTAGTCGTTGAGAAAATGTAATTGACTCGAGAAAATTCTAGTGCGATGATTTATTATGACTTTCGAAGTGGTTTAACACAAAAACAGTGTGTTGACCGGATGATTTCTGCATTTGGTGATGAAGCCCCATCCAAAACCACAATTTATCGCTGGTTTGCTGAATTTCAACGTGGACGTGTCAAGCTCAGTGATGATCCCCGTCAAGGTCGTCCAAAAACTGCAGCAACCAAAAAAAACGTTGATGCTGTGCTTAAGCTGATTGAGGAAGATCGACATGTGACATACCGCGAAATTCAGGCAACTTTAGACATTGGCATGAGTCAAATACAAATAATCTTGCATGAACAATTAGGTGTAAAAAATTTGTTTTCCCGATGGATACCGCATTTGCTCTGTGAAGAGCAAAAAGCGGCTCGCGTTACTTGGTGCGTCAGAACTCTCGAAAGATTTCACGCAGGATCCTCAAATGCTGTATACAACATCGTATCAGGTGACGAATCCTGGATATACGCGTACGAACCCGAAACAAAAAACCAGTCACGAGTTTGGGTGTTCGAAAATGAGTTAAAGCCAACAAAAATTGTTCGTTCACGGAGTGTTGCAAAAAAAATGGTGGCCACGTTTGTCTCCAAAACCGGCCATGTTGCGACTATTCCTCTTGAGGGACAAAGAACGGTTAATGCAGAAAGGTATGTTAACATTTTTTTGCCACAGGTCGTTTCTGAACTCCGTAAAGAGAACTGCAACCGCCGCATCATCCTCCATCACGACAATGCGAGTTCTCACACCGCGCACAGAACAAAGAGACAGAGTTTTTATAGCAAGAAATCATAGAATTATTAGACCATCCGCCGTACAGCCCCGACCTAAGCCCTAATGATTTCTATACTTTCCCTAAAATAAAGAATAAATTGCGTGGTCAGAGATTTTCATCACCTGAAGAAGCTGTGGACGCCTACAAAACGGCCATTTTGGAGACCCCAACTTCCGAATGGAACGGTTGCTTCAATGATTGGTTCCATATTATGGAAAAATGTGTCAAATTTCGCGGAGAATACTTCGAAAAGCAATAAATACATTTTTAAATAGTAATGTTGTGTCACTTCCTTGATTCCCGAAATTTTCAGTGCCGCCCTCGTACATTACCTTGTTGGAAATAAAGGTTAAAAATAAAAGAAGAATCAAGTGTACCCAGTCTCCCCTACATACCCAAAATTATAAGTACTAAAATCTTTTGATGATAAAAAAAGTGAAATTAAGTAAGTATAATCTGATGCTTCATTATTATGTTCGTTAGAGGTTTTATGGACGAAATTATGGACGAAAACTATTATATCCTCGGAAATTCAATGCTATACAGACTTGTAAATGAAGGAGGATATTCAACACGAAAATAGTCGTGGGTACAAAATACCCACTTAAGTAAATTCGACCAGAGATTTTTTAAGGACGTGATAATGTTGTATTAAATTGTAAACGTTTTAGTTAATAAAAGACACCTAGTTCGAGCCATAGATTATATTATACATATTATATATATATATGTGAATGTAAATTCATAGAAAAACGATAATTGCTGAGGGACATTAAGAACTAAGTTGCACTATAGATTATGTTGCTTCATAACTACTATTGGTTTGCTTACAATTTATGCGACTATACTGAATTACTGCACAATTTTTGGCTTTGTACCTGAACCACTACGAACTGTTTAACGGTTAGACGATTCACTAAAGACGGTTTTGTAGTTTACTTATTATACATATATACAGGGTGTTTTGCACATGGACCGACATGATTTTTTGGGGGGTGGGGGGGGTCATGTGCTATTTTCCCCCGTGAGACCCAATAACCTAAGTCTCACGGTAGTCTAGATATGTTTTTTTTTAATTTTTTTGAAATCTACCCGAAATCTTGCCTTTAAATCGTCCTAACTTTTTTGTTTGTGGTTATAATACCACAAAACAAAGTATGCTTGTATTTTACAATGTTTTCTAATTCTAAATAAATCATTACATGTTACAATTGATATCCACAAAAAAACTTCTGAGCTTTCAAAGTGGTAAATCGGTGTAAATGTTATGAAAAGTGACAACTTATCAATTCATTTAAAAAAAAACTAAAGCTCATTTTGAATTTAGCTTTTTTTAAAAAAGTTCTTTACTTATTACCCTTTCTAACGATATGCTACATGATATAAGAAACCATTCTTAAAGTGGTCAAATTAAGCTTCGTTTGCCTGAACACGCACTCTAACAATGTAACTGGTTTGAACAATGTAACCAGTCAACGCGGATTATCAAGCAGCAGGTAAAAAGTTAGTCCCTTTCTTACTAGTAGTACAGTTATTGTTGTCTTTGTCTATCGAGTTGAAAGTGAGTGAAGGTCACTTGCCGGGAATCAGTCGAGATTACTCTGCGATTCGAAGTGCCCGTACTTTTCCCGTTGTTCTATCGTAATCAAATTAAAGTCTTGTTATTGTTTTTTTGTTAAATCTGTTGTTGAACTGTTACGTTTTTGTTGTTTATCTTTGCGTATTCGTTACAATGGCGAACTTCAGTAACGAGGAGTATGCTGACATGATGTTGGCGTATGGTAAAGCTGATTGCAATTCGCATGAAGCGCGAAGAATTTATCAAGAACGCTACACTGATCGACGGTTACCTCACCACGAGACCTTCTCAACTACCTATCGACGTCTGAGGGAGACCGGAAACTTAAACTTTCGGGAGCCCCGAGTGAATGTGAGGCAACATAATGTTGAAGTTGATGAGAGAATCCTTCAAGCTTTTGATGACGATCCTACAACAAGCATACGAGTTGTTGCTGACGGACTTAACGTATCAGTTTGGAAAGTCTGGTCCGTTCTTCGGGCAGATGGAAGGCACGCATTTCATTACACTCCTGTTCAAGGTAACAACTTACAGTACTTACTACTTATTTAAAATGTGACATTAAAACATTTTACTTGATTTCAAATCTTAATGTGTTCACTTTTACTCTTATTATTTTTTATTTTTTATTGTTGTAATTGTTTCGTTGAATTCCTTTCTTGCTATGTTTCTCGGACAACTGAAGAAGTTCTTTGCGTGAGCTCAATTAAAAGAAAGAAATATCGCGTTTATGCAGTTATTACCACAAACTCACGGATTTCATTCATTGTTCCAGGTCTCGAAGAGGGTGACAATGCAAGACGGTTAGAGTTCTGCCGATTTTTATTGCACACAGATGTTGAAGATAGCGACTTTTTGAAAAGAATTTTATGGACTGACGAGTCAAATTTTAGCCATGAAGGCATAGCAAATCTGCACAATTTGCATCACTGGGAGAAAAGGGGCCAAAATCCGCACAAAAAAAGGCAGACTTCCTTTCAGCGAAAATTCAGCGTAAATGTTTGGGCTGGTGTTATTGGGCGAAATCTTGTCGGCCCATATTTTTTGCCAGAACGACTCAATGGAAACAATTATTTAGAGTTTCTTCAAAATGATTTACCTGAACTGGTACTACCAGTTTTAGAAGATGTGCCAATTGTTTTTCAAAATGATGGCTGTCCGGCACATTACCAACGAACGGTACGAGAGCATTTAAATAATGCATTTCCAAACTCGTGGATTGGTAGAGCTGGCCCCATTCCATGGCCAGCACGGTCCCCAGATTTAACACCCCTGGATTTCTACGTATGGGGACGTGCAAAAGAGTTAGTGTATGCAACAGAGGTGCCCACAAAAGAAATTTTAGTGGAACGAATAAACACAGCATTCGTAAAAATGCAAGAGGAAATGCGGCTTTTAACTACAACCTCGGAAATAAGAAAAAGGTGTCGTGCATGCATAAGGTGTGGAGGCGGCCAATTCGAGCAAACTTTGTAATTTTAATTTAATAAAAACAACTTAACATAAAAAATGTATTTTCATTATCTTGACCCTAGCAACAAAGTATCTCTTAGGTCGACCCCTGATGTATTATTTCTGTCATGTAGCATATCGTTAGAAAGGGTAATAAGTAAAGAACTTTTTAATAAAAAGCTAAATTCAAAATGAACTTTAGTTTTTTTTTAAATGAATTGATAAGTTGTCACTTTTCATAACATTTACACCGATTTACCACTTTGAAAGCTCAGAAGTTTTTTTGTGGATATCAATTGTAACATGTAATGATTTATTTAGAATTAGAAAACATTGTAGAATACAAGCATACTTTGTTTTGTGGTATTATAACCACAAACAAAAAAGTTAGGACGATTTAAAGGCAAGATTTCGGGTAGATTTCAAAAAAATTAAAAAAAAACATATCTAGACTACCGTGAGACTTAGGATATTGGGTCTCACGGGGGAAAATAGCACATGACCCCCCCCACCCCCCAAAAAATCATGTCGGTCCATGTGCAAAACACCCTGTATATATATATATATATAACAAATGACAAGCTTAAAAAATTTAAGTATATAAGCAGTGAGCGAGCTGATGATAGCTAAGAACACTCTCGATCTTGTCAGCTTTCAAACAAAAAAAACTAAAGACACACACACAGATAGACACTGTACTTATAACACACCTCTGTTTTCGTCGAAGGTTAAAAATACACCTTATGTATATTAATATAAAAAGATGCCAAAAGTATCCCAAAGGCATTCATACGTTAATTTGAACGAGGCGCTATCCCCAAGGTTGGCCAAACGGCTGCACGTATAAAGCAGCTATCGAATGTACAATGTTATTGTTGTTTAGGAGTCGGAGCCCACGTGTCCTGTGTGCCGCAACGTCCGCGCTGCGTTTCCGACAACAGAATTTGCAGCTGCATAATGGAGGATATCCACAACAAGGTTTTTTTGATCACCGGCGCTGCTTCAGGGATAGGCGCGGGTGTTGCCAGAGCTGTGTTAGAAAAGGGAGCGAAGGTCAGTACTTTTGTTTTCGTAATGCCCTATCCCAAATATTTATTAGTTTGAGTTTATTTCGAACAAAAAGGAAGGCGTTCAATTTTTTTTATCCATCATTATTTTTCATTTATTTACTCAAATTGTTATGAACAGATTTACACTATACTTACTAATTTAAAAAAATTAAAAGGTAAAATTACCGTAAAATTATAATAAGATTATATTATAGAGCCGTAATTTTCAAACCAGCCCGATTATTTCACAAATTTTATTTTGGGAAAAATCCGGGACTAAATTTCTCGGGCTTATAATAGACACAAAATAAAATAATTACAAATTATTTTCAGCACGTCGCCATACTAGATATAGGAGAAGAGCAAGGAAAGGCATTGGAGGTAGAACTGAACGCGAAGCATGGCGCTAAAAAGGTTAAGTTTATAAAATGTGACGTCACCACACAAGACCTGGACGCAGCTTACGAGGCAATCATCAAAGAACATGGATACATCGACGTTGTCATAAATAACGCTGGCATCATGAATGACAATCCAAATATTTATAAAAAGGAAATTGCTATTAATGTGGTAAGTATCATATCGACTTCACACCACATCAATCTGGCCCCGTGCTAAGTATCCGAGGAACTTGTGTTACTGGGACCCAGACAACGGGAAGTATATTTAATTCTCTACCATGCATTACCCAGAAACATTGAAAACTTTTTGTTCCTTTGGCAAGATTCGAACCCACGACGTCCGGGTCGAGCACCGATGCGCTAACCACTGAGCCACAGGAACTGTCATAAATCACAACAATAGCGCTCCCAGCCAAGACGAGCCAAGCGACGCGCAAGGGCACAACCAGACTACCTTTTCTCGATTGAATACTCCGCCAGAACAATTTCCACGTACTATTACTTGTTCTCCTTGTGATCCGATTGTAATGATCACCAATTTATTTTCAGTCCGCATTAATCACAAGCTCTGTAATAGCGAACAATCTAATGAGCAAAAACAACAAAGGCCGGGGAGGAACCATAGTCAATATTGCATCAATAGTCGGCCTATTCCAGACACCGTTTTTGCCAATATACAGCGCCACAAAGAGTGCAGTATTGCATTTCAGCAATAATCTTGGTGTGAGTATATTATTCTGAACAGGGATTCTAATTGGGAAATAATTTAAACCTTCAAGAGCCTAATATTCCTTAGGCCCAATTGCACAGATCTTGGTCAAATATCTCGTTCTTCGTATTTATGAAAGAAACGGCATGATATTTTAACCCAGGTGCCGATCTCTCAAGTGGGCCTTATGGTTGCAAATTACAAATGGCAGCCCATATTTTTTGATTTTCAACATCAAAGGATCAGTGTTCTAAAAATCAGTTATCAGAAAAAAGCTATCAGGAGCCTGTCAGTTTGACCGTCATTTGGGTCTTCTGATTTAGACATATTTATAAGAAAAAGTCGATCGCTAATTTGAAATACATAGATAGTCCTTTTTTATGGTTCTAGTAAACCAATAATATCCTCTTTATCCGTAAGTTTGAACAAAACAATTGTTTACTTCTAATATTACTTTTACTCGTAGCATGAAATAAATTATACAATAACTGGCGTCCGGGTTATTGTGATTTGCTACGGACAAACAGACACAAATCTGCTCTCGCCCAACTCAATCGGCGTTTTAGACCAAAATCTACTGCTCGGATTAGACACGGCCATGAAACAACTGCCGTGCCAATCGTAAGTATCCTTAGTACGAGGGGCCTAGCAGGGACAATGAGGTTCAGTCATGTTTTATGTGGGGTATGCAGACTTATGGCGACAAAAAAAAAGTAACTACTGTAAAGAAATTATTTAAATCGGACTAAAAATTACGAAGATACAACAATTTTAGTCCATTAGTTCCAAAAACGCGCCCGAGAATGAAGCTAGTCGCTATGACGTCATCTGTTGTCGACATCTCCCTAAACACAACTAAAATATTTAACGTAAACAAAAACAATGCACGCGAGTCACAAGCGTCAAGAATCGGAGAATGAATACTTATGCAATACCTATGAAGTATGAGTACAATCAAGCCGTTGTCGCACGGATCCCAACAGATGACGTCATCGAAACCAATTCAGCGGAAGCGCGCGTTTCAAACTAGCCGTTCTCGAAAAACTTTAATAAATCCACCATTTCTTGACGGATTTTAGTAATTAAAAAAATTAAATACTCAGTAAGTTAATACACATACGATGTAGGTACTTAGTAAAAACCAGATTTGCTACTAAATGGTTGATCCTCATTGACAGCAACAGCAGAAAGTGTAGGTAGGCGCCTGTCATTAGTTTCAAACAATTCTTATTCGATATTATTACGATTACGTTGCCGTCAGTTGTTCCTGCTAGACCCTCAGATAGAACGTGCAAAATATTAATTTATAATAATAATTTAAGATCTTTGATGACTGTCGGGAGCTTCATAGATTTTCCGTAGTAAATCTAATACTTACTTAATATTCGAAGAATATATCCCAAAAGTGGATTGTTTTGATCTTGGAGAAGAAAATCAGAACCCCAATTCTCGTATTTAACTTAGACTATTATTGAATTAGGTATAAAGTAATCAGATTTTTGGAGTTTGGACCAATCAAAGTTTAACCATATCGAGACTGGATCAAAACTGTATTATTGTAACATTTGATTAGCAGAGTCGACCTACAGGTTTATATATGATAAACAGTTCGTTTGATTATAACCTACTTAAATACGTGACTTCTCTCTTACCAGTATCGAATCTGCAGTCAAAGGATGCGTAGAGGCAATAGAGAAAGGTGCCAGTGGAAGTACCTGGCTAATCGACGCAGACCTGCCAGCTATAGATATCACCAACGTCATCACCGAAACCTGCAGGATGAGATACCAAGACATAATGATGAAAAACGTGCAATACCAACAACAGTGAACCACCCTGTTCAGCGGGGCTACAATATATTATAAATATATTACTAACGTAAAGAACCGTCATTCGACCATATACACGAATGACAGCTCGCGGCTAGACATATGCGGGGACAGCACGGTACGCGCGGGACGTTTGTTTCTTCAAGCCACGACTAAGCATTTACAAGCTCGTTTCGTGCTATGACATAATTGACAATATAATAAGCATAATGTTTATGATAGATTTGTCTGACGCGACGTTTGAAATTATTTTGGTGTCAACCTGGGGCTTGCGTCAACATGGCTGACATTCGCTGGTGCTCGAGCTGTCATTTGTAGAGAGTGTCGTCCCTTTGGCGCGGTGCAGTTATTAAATCCTTGTCGAACGGGAATTGTGAATAGCCCCGCTGATCCAATTCAATCATAAACTGGTACAAATAGTTTAAAACCAAATTAATGTGTTATTTATTCTTTAATACCTACATGGGAAATAAGTGTAATTTGAATTGGTAGCACTATGTGTTTATATTGTTGTCTTTGTTTACGTTCGGATTAAATTATATTAACGGAGTTGGCCTTTTACTTAGATATTATTATTTATTATACTTAATGCAAATGGGATTACAATATTTTATTATGTTTAAAAGATGTGAGTGAATTAAATAAATTACGACTCTTATTAATATTATTTTTATAATAATAATTAAGATTAGGTAAAAATCTAGAATAACAAAACAAACAAAAATCTAGGTAACAATTTGTCAGTTAAAGAAATAATATAGTTTAGTGAAGATACGTGATTTACACACCACAAATTATAGCACTCACGTTGATAGGTCGAAACTGTGTTTATTACGGTCATTTACATGACTTTTGGGAACAAACTCACACTAAAAACTTATTAGAACTACGGGAGACGCAAACCCAGCCACCATTGCCGATTGCGTCCGCGCTCTCCACTGTTCCGTCACCCTCTAGCGGGGAATAGGTGAAAATATCGCGCGATACCGGGATGGCGGGCGGATTCGCCTTCCGGAGGCCGTATTGCACGGCAATTTGAATTTACCTGGCGCTACAATAGCAGATACATAATGAACATTATAAAACAAAAATAAGCTTAGCTTAGCTCGTATGTGTACCCTACCTACCCTAGCCCTACGACGATGTCTTGGGTTCAGAAGGTAGGTAGTAGGTGCTACTAGAGTACAAGTGTGTGTGTAAGTATGCGAGTGATGCATGCACCCAGATGTTTCCTCCACAAAAAGCGGGATGTCTAATAATTATCTGTCTGTGGCATCGTAGCTCCTATACGAACGTACTGTTCAATTTATTGTTCGTAATAAATTAAGCAAGGGTTCCAAGAACTTAAAAAACGAACTCTAAGAGTTGCAACGTCATACTCACAAAAATCTGGCACTTACTTACCTAGTATCTGCTACCAAGCAACCTAATACCTATGGTTTTTTTAGACATTTTAATACTTACTAGTATTAAAATACAAGAACCTGGGAGCCCGAGCTTTACTCGGTGTTTTAGTAGAACGATAAAATAATTAAAGAATATATATAAAAAAAAGAAATAATAAGAATCACAAAAATATTTATCTTACCGGGATTCGATACCCATCACATTCCAAATTTCTAAATAATGCAAAAACAATACGTAGACACGCATACCAAGCTGCCAATCAGACTGACGTAGGACAGTTTCGTAGTTTCTAAGGGATAAGACCTAGCTAGATTGATTTTTCTCCCCCAAAACTCCCTGCATACTAAATTTCATGGTAATACTTGCAGCCATTTTTGAGAAACCGATTGTATTATAATAGGTCTTTACCTATGAAATTGCCGTTCTGCAGTACTGGCCATTTCAAATCAAAATAATTTTTGTTTGGCTAAGAATTATAATTTCAAATTAATTTTATTTTAAAAACATGGAGTTCTTTTTCCAAAAGTAGTCATTTGTTTATTGATTAGTGTTACATTTTCATCGCATTTCAATCTTTTTCGTCATTATGGATACGTTAAAAATTCGAGTAATTATGGAATATGAGTACCGTCGTGGCAGCAACGCGGCACAAGCGGCACGCAACATCAACGACGTTTACGGAGCTAACACTACAAACCAACGCACCACCTGTTGGTTTGCTCGCTTCCGTTCTGGATATTTCGACCTGAAAAATGAAACTCGCGGTCGTCCGAAGACTTTGGTCGACAATGACGAATTAAAGGCGATTGTGGAAGCAGATGATACACAATCTACGGCTGAATTAGCAGCAGCTTTCGTCGTTAGCGTCAAAACAATATCGGTCCATTTGCGTTAAATTGGCAAGGTAGAAAAGCTTGACAAATGGGTGCCCCACGAAATCAATGATCGCCAGCGCGTAGTACGCGTCGAGACGTGCCTTGCACTGCTCAACAGACACACAAATGAAGGAATTTTGAACCGCATTGTTACCTGCGATAAAAAATGGATTCTGTTTGATAACCGCAAGCGCTCAGCAAGTTTGTTGGATCCTGGTTCAGCACCTAAACAATGCCCTAAACGAAAACTTACCTCTAGAAAAGTGATGGTCACTGTTTGGTGGTCTAGCGCCGGTGTGATTCATCACAGCTTCTTACCAAACAGGGTGAGCATTTCTGCAGATGTGTACTGTGAAGAACTGAACACAATTATGGAGAAGCTGGCAAATCTCCAACCAGCTTTGGTCAATCGCTCGTCTCCGCTGCTCCTGCACGACAACGCGAGACCTCATACTGCACAGCAGACGGGCTCCAAGTTGCAAGAACTGGGGTTGGAAGCTCTCCGTCATCCGCCCTACTCACCAGACCTTGCGCCTACAGACTACTACTTTTTCCAGAATTTGGATAACTTCTTGGCGGGAAAAAAATTCAATACCCGAGAGGCAGTACAAAATGCCTTTGAAGAATTTGTTGCCTCCCGTCCGGCTGATTTCTTTAAGAACGGCATCAATAAACTGCCACTGCGTTGGCAAAGATGCATTGATTGCATGGGTGATTACTTCGATTAATACAAAAAAGTGTGTGTCAGCTCCGACGCACGACTGGAGTTTACTCTAAAAAATAAAGTTTTGTGTGCAATGCAAAGCGACTAGCGATCGATTTGAGTTCAAAAATTCGCGCCATGTGAAAAAAAGTGAAAGGTGCGCAGAATAGGTTGCGCACGAAAACGTAACGAGGTCATTCGTTCAGTAGATTTTACTCCTCATATTTTTTTCATACCGGGGGCCTTATATGAAAATCGATTCTTAAGGAGTAAACTCCAATAAACTCCAATAAAAAATACATGAAAAATTCGTTTAAATTTTTTCATACAAAACGGCAATTTCATAGGTAAAGACATAATATTATACTTATACAAAATCGTCTCGTTTAAAGTATTATATAAGATTTAATTACGAAAATTAAAATTTAATATAGGTACAGATTGATTCTTATGAATTATTTTTTTGAATATTCGGTAGGTCTGAGAATCGGCCGTAATCTATTTTTTTCAACCCATAAATGATAAGGGTGTACATATATTTTTTTATAAGTCTAAATATTTTTTTATTTTTTCGACAAATGACAGCCTCTGTGGTCTAGCGGTTAGAGCTTGGCTCTCAACTCGGAGTTCGTGAGTTCGATTCCCGCATTAGAATCCTCATTAGATTAATGGCGTCGGATGGGCATGTAAAAAAAGTCGGACCTGCGAAATCTCTTGCCAGTCGTGTCAGTTAACAAGGAAAAAGTTAAAACTTTTAGATAAAAACATGTTTAAAGGTTTATGTTTATACTTTTCTTTGACTCTCCAGAATTATAAAATTTATTATTATGTAAGTACCTACTGCATTATAGGCTACTTAACTCATATTTAATTCCATACATTGAGGGAGTATTTCCTTTAGTAGGTACTTGGCTTAGGAAAACGTATTCTAGCGATATCATAAATTAAAAACTTAAGATTGATAAATAAAGTTGATTTAAAAATATGTTTTTTTTTTTTTTTTACTGATGAAAACACCTCGAAGTAACTTCCGGCAAGGATGTGACGACACAAATACACTAAATACATATTATGTAGTAGTGAAACGGAACGTTTCTGTAAATAAATAGTTCATGACATCTTAAAAAGTTATGTAAGTCAAAACGTCAAAAGGAACGTTATACCGCCATTTTACTACTACGGACTGTAGCACAGATTACAAATAGTACTAGTATGACGTCACAGCACAGATAATCTATCAACCAACATGGCGAATAGTGTTTTCGGCGGTTTTAAAAAGTGTTTTTTTTTTTTTTTAATTTAATGTATTCTTAAAACAATTATGAAGCGTTTAGGACATAAATAAAAACAAGGTCAAGTAGCCTATTGCTATTAACGACTGTGATTATTAACAACGATAATAATTATTATATATTGTGTAATTACAGCTACTAAGTATGTAAATGTGTGTTCACATAAATATCTCGATATTACTAATGTAGGTATATTCTATTTTTAACACGCTTTTATTAGCTCGGGTTGTATACTATCTATGTATGTAACGGAATCTTTGAGCTTAATTTTCACCGGTTTCTAGACGTCTGATCAACTGGGGGGCGCACTGAAATCGTCTCTTTGCACGCATGCACTATTTATCTAGCATCATTGCATCTACCCTACATATTTCAACTAGACCATCATTACAGATATCATATCAGAGGCAATGATGTGACCGGTTGCGATGTGACCACATACAAAAAAGATAATATAAGAAGAAGAAAGACACCAAAATTTAATTTTGATGAACTTAAAACGGGGCACATTGAGTTAGAAGGGAGACGATCTTTCGTCGTTAATAATTATTATGCAGCTATTGATTGTTTTAAAGTGCACTTAAAAACCGGCAAATTATTTATAATACAGTAAACATAAATTTTGGTTTCATAAGGAAACTGCATGAACTAGACGACAGTGAATTTATTAGAAGTAAAGCAAAGGAGTTAAAACAACTATATGCCACTGATTTGGAAGAAACCTTTGCAACAGAATGCGTCCATTTGGTGCAGTTTTTAAAATCTAACACCGAAGCCGAGCATTCGTTTTCTGCCAGAACTCTAAAGGGTTTGTTGCAGTTAATAATAAGTTTTAATATTTCATCCGTGTTCCCAAATGTAGAGATAATATAAAGATTTTTTTTGACAATGAGTGTTACCAACTGCAGCGGCGAAAGGTCTTTTTCAGCACTTAAAAGAGTAAAAAATTACGTGCGCTCCACACTCCGCTAGCAAAAACTTGTAGCATTTATTTGCAAATTTAGCAACTTATGGACATAGAAAGTGGATTTGGTTTTCTACTTGGTAGCCTGCAGTGACTTGTCATGATTTAGGTCGTTTAATGCATGAGGTGGTTTGCCTTTATGTACTGTCAGCTAAAAAAATGGTTTGCCACCCTAAGGTTGAAAGACTACGTTAGTTTCGCTTGCAGATCGATCTGAAAACTTTTGTAGGTAGTATGAACCATGTAAAAATGTTCACACCAGTAAACAAAGTCGTTATGACTTTGTTAATATACTACTTTTAAGGGCCGACCGTAATACACCAGCCTAGAGCGGTCAGAACTCAGAACTCTTGATCAGTCGCTGTATAGTAGACCACGGGATAGGACATAGGCTACATTTCATCGTGGCAAATGTACGGCTTCTGGGGATTTCCTTTTACGCGCACGAAGTCCCCCACACAGTGCACAGTTATCCCTACGAGGGCGGCACTGAAAATTTCGGGAATCAAGGAAGTGACACAACATTACTATTTAAAAACGTATTTATTGCTTTTCGAAGTATTCTCCGCGAAATTTGACACATTTTTCCATACGATGGAACCAATCATTGAAGCAACCATTCCATTCGGAAGTTGGGGTCTCCAAAATGGCCGATTTGTAGGCGTCCACAGCTTCTTCAGGTGATGAAAATCTCTGACCACGCAATTTATTCTTTATTTTAGGGAAAGTATAGAAATCATTAGGGCATAGGTCGGGGCTGTACGGCGGATGGTCTAATAATTATATGATTTCTTGCTCTAAAAACTCTTTTGTTCTGTGCGCGGTGTGAGAACTCGCATTGTCGTGATGGAGGATGATGCGGCGGTTGCAGTTCTCACTATGGCAAACAAATGTTAGCATACCATTCTGCATTAACCGTTATTTGTCCCTCAAGAGGAATAGTCGCAACATGGCCGGTTTTGGAGACAAACGTGGCCACCATTTTTTTTGCAACACTCCGTGAACGAACAATTTTTGTTGGCTTTAACTCATTTTCGAACACCCAAACTCGTGACTGGTTTTTTGTTTCGGGTTCGTACGCGTATATCCAGGATTCGTCACCTGATACGATGTTGTATACAGCATTTGAGGATCCTGCGTGGAATCTTTCGAGAGTTCTGACGCACCAAGTAACGCGAGCCGCTTTTTGCTCTTCACAGAGCAAATGCGGTATCCATCGGGAAAACAACTTTTTACACCTAATTGTTCATGGAAGATTATTTGTATTTGACTCATGCCAATGTCTAAAGTTGCCTGAATTTCGCGGTATGTCACATGTCGATCTTCCTCAATCAGCTTACGCACAGCATCAACGTTTTCTTGGGTGACTGCAGTTTTTGGACAACCTTGACGGGGATCATCACTGAGCTTGACACGTCCACGTTGAAATTCAGCAAACCAGCGATAAATTGTGGTTTTTGATGGGACTTTATCACCAAATACAGAAATAATCCGGTCAACACACTGTTTTTGTGTTAAACCACTTCGAAAGTCATAATAAATCATCGCTCTAGAATTTTCTCGAGTCAATTCCATTTTCTCAACGACTAAACAAGTTTGACAAGACCTTGTGACAAGACCGAGAATCTTTTTTTAAATAAATAAACGGTATTCGATTTTTAAAACCAAGGAGTTTTAAAATAAAAAGATTTTAATATGACAGGAACAGTGGAAATATTCCATTCCCGATACTTTTAGTGCAGCCTATGTACTATAGTACTACTACTTATAATATTATAAACTATTTCGCGTTTACGGTAAATATAAAACGATATATGTAACTCTTTCATGCAAAAATATAGCTTATGTACATCAGAATAACACTGAAATAACAATATAAAGATAATCTGTGAATTGTCCAAAATATAACGATAAGTGTCATAAGAAAGTAGGTTTTTTTTGCCTACTTCGAGCTATTCTTGCGTGCATTGCAAATCGTTAGGGTCAGTTCACACCGCGACGATCCACGCAAGTGACGCAGCGCTACATTTTTTAAGATAGCTTTTCAAAATCGAACTTTATTCACTACACAAAAAGATACACGTTTCATATGACATAAGTCATACACTGCACATGCGCTGTGCAGCGCGGTGCAACTTGACATTCGAACTCTTACAATGAAACGTGCATCTTCTTGTATAATGAATAAAGTTCAATTTTGAATAGCTATATTAAAAATGCAGCGCCGCGTCAAGTATCAATTGCCGACATATTTAGTCCATCTTTTAAGGATAGCTTACTTTATACCCATTCTAATTGTTATCCTTATCAAATTAAATAAGTGCGTTAGTCACTTTAAGCTTTTCATACGCATTACAATAGTCCTATACACCGTACAGTTTAAGGTGATATCTTCGGAGTTATCGTAAAATAAACAAGCGCTTACAAGAGTAAATTCTCTCGCGCGTACTTTCGACGACGACGCGACGCGCGGCAGTCGCTTGATGTAGGTATCCCACCCGCACACATCGGAATAACGAATGGGCTACAAATGATTTAGTTCCTGTAAAACCTAATGGCAAAAGCTAGTTGCATAATATTATATTGACAAAACGACCTACCATCACATGTGTGGCAAAACGACTTATCTTGACATACACATTTGCTTTTAATCTCTGGGTCAATCTCAAATACACTAGGATTTGAGATAGATAGATTGTCTTTTTATGTTTATAAATACAGTCGTACAAAAATAGAGAGCCTGTTCCATAATGTATGATGTGCGGGCTTAGCATGGCGATCCGAATAATTTTAAAGAAGAAATATTCCATCAAAATAAATTCGTTGCAAAATAGTTCTCAATCCATGATAACAAGGTCGTCAATAGAAGTCAAGATTTCTAAATAGCCATATTTTTAAAATGGCTGCCGGGAAATCTTCTGTCAAAAATGATCATATTTTCAAGTAAATGACTGTGGTCTGAGCCTAAAGAAACTATTTGTTTTGTGTTTGTATGATTAACGATAACTCCGCCGTCAGCTGTTGACCGATTTTCAAAATTCATTTTTTGGTATACTTCGAAAGTCGTCCCGTTTTCATAAAAGTACAACTTGATGATGATGATGAAGACTATGAGGAATCGAGGGAAGTCCTCAAAATTTATATCGACACATATAGTGATTTCAACTTTATCTGAAGTAACCCAAGCATATGCTACCAAAAAGTAAGATTTTGCACCAAGGTATACCCTGGATCCAAAAGTACTGAACAGAACTCCTGACTCCTTATAGATACATGTTTGGGGATTTAGTCGTTGCTTAAAGAACTGCAAGCATAAGCCACTATATCAATTAAAGTAATCAACATCATCACCCCCATCATCACACCATAAATCATGACATAATGATGATATAATAGGTACTTCTCATAATATTTTACACCGACACGGATATCTATGAGCATTAGTCTGCCGTTTATGAACCGATTTTCAAAATTCTTTCAAAAAGTCAAAATTACTATAATATGTCCATATACATTTCGAGACATATTATAGTAATTTTGACTTTTTCAGAAGTAACTCAAGCATATGCTACCAAAAACCTGGATACCCTGGATCCAAAAGCACTGAACAGAACCCCTCAGTCTTTAAAGATACTACTTTGGAAATTACGTCATTGTTTAAAGAACTGCAAGCATATTCCATTATGTAACTTACAGTAATCATCATCATTATCTTATATACAATACCTAATGGAAGCTTGGCGCGTATTCAATTATACATTCGATCGTTTATTTTAAACGTTCTTAAAATGTGTTAATAATAATTTAACAAATATTACTAAAAAGGAAAAAATTACTATTATTTTAAACAAAAAATTAAACCGACTTCCAAAGTAAAAATGCACAAAAAAGTATGAAATAAAACTTATTTTCTAAAGAATTCACCTTTTAAATTTGGCTGAAATTTTAACTATTTCTCCACTCAATCTTCATAATTTAGAAAATAAGTTTTATTTCATACTTTTTTTGCATTTTACTTTGAGAGTCGGTTTATTTTATGTTTAAAAATAATGTGAGCTCATGCTCGGGAAGAAAAGAAATGTTTTTTCTCATAACGACGATACACGGACCTTGCTGCCTTACAATAAGACCTATTTTGCTCCGAATGGTATTAATGTTTCTTCAATCTGTCATTTTGTCGATTCTTCGGTGTTTGTAGGGTGCGCATGCTAAGCCTGCAAGGCATTCTTACATTATCTGCCCCCACGGCTTAGCCCGCGATCTTAAGTTTTAAACTTTCATTCCCTATTTTGCCCATATTTTAGAAAACGCTGAAATATGTAACTCATTATTTTTTCCGTACTCAATTCATACGAAATTTCATGCAAATATGTCCAAGTAATAAAAAGTTTCAACTTAAATCTCCTGTTTTACCCCCTTGGGGTTTGAATGTGAAAAAAATTTCCGTAGTGGATGCCTACGTTATATGAAAAACACGTGTGCAAAATTTCAAATTTCTAGCCATAAGGTTTGGCCTGTGCGTTGATACATCAGTCAATCAGCTTTGCCTTTTATATACAGAATGGCCGAAAGATTGACGTCAAAAAAAAAATTTGGTTCCTCGTGTCGTGGGGTATCCGAATCACCACCGTATGAACGTTCCGCGATTTTTCATAGTTTTTAATTTTTGAGAAATTTCGACCTGACCAACTCAAAAAGTTTCTAAAAAAAAGTAGTAGACATTTTCGAGATTTTTTTTGCACCTGAATCTTAATGAGTTGTACTTTTATGCATAAAACAATCAGCTTTGTAACTTTGATGAAAGTTATGGAAATGTTGGTCTAAAATGAAAATATTTACGTTTGGTGAATTATGACTTAAATTTCTAACTTTAAGTTATAAATCAAAACAGGTGACTTCATGGCTCCTTAATTGGTTTAAAAAATGAGCAACCTTTCATACTTATTTAAAAACAGTAATATTTAATGAGCTGCTTTGGCTAAAATTAGACTTCAAAGGCAGCGAGTTGAAAAATTCTTAAAATTAATAAAGTTAAATTAATGATAGAGAATGCTGGAAACTAACTAACAAATAGCTTCAGAGGTTGGGTAAGAAAAGTCATATGTAAGAAGTAGTTTTGTTAATAAAACACAAATGGTAATGTAATTTATTTTATTTTACTTTTTTTATTTACAAAAGATTTTCAAAGTGACCACCTCCAGCAGCAATACATATTCTACACCTACGTTAGAAATTCTCTTTCCATTGCCTAAAAGCTTCTCTGTTCTTACACGTTCATACGTTCAGTTTCTGCAATCTTCTACCTCATCTCTTGTTCACCCAAACATTCTCGGGAGTATGCTATTTCCTTGTAATAGCCCCGAGGAAGAAATCGATGGGTTTGGTATGTTAACTTTGTTGGAAGGCTAGTAGTTTCGCGTTTTTTGCTGTGCGTTATCTCTTTAATAACGTTTTAGCTTCGACTTGTGTTGTTCTACCTCTGTTACGGAGAACAATACTCGTGTGTTAGGGCGTCTCGAGTCACACTGAATATGACCAGATGCAATATAAAAGTTGAAGTATGTATGTGATGTGCAATTTGTATGCATGATGACGTATGAATATAGGTGAATGTGGTATGGTGTGAAAAGGTTGTCGGTTTTATGCGTGTACACACTAGACTAGCACTATCTTCCAGTTCTAAATTTGTTTTTTTCCTAATTCCTCATTTTGATAATTTGGTGAATTTTATTTTTCCAAAGGCCTAAACTATTTTTTATATAGCTTAATAGCTCTTTCAGGATTTTTCCTTAGAACACTCAAAATCTTTCGGTAACAGGGGGGATATATAACGTAGTTACATTTCCTCTCCATAAGTCAATTATTTCGGCGCTACTCGCGTCATCTGTGATTTGTATGCTTAATTATTTTAGTCATTCAGTGGCTTTAACGCCACCTATCAGTGCACGTCCTTACTAAAACGGCGTTAGCCTTGCTATTAATATTTGGTTCATAGAACGATTTTATTTATTTATTTATATACACTTAATGCACAAAAACAGGTACATAGGCGGACTTAATGCCATATGGCATTCTCTACCAGTCAACCTTTAGGCGTACAAAAGCAAAATTGTGCAGGTGCTAATAGAGGAAAAAGAAAACAAGTCAATAATCAGCTCTAAATAAAATAATAAGATGTAGCTAAAACACATAAATAAAGTAGTAAATATAATATAAATACACAAAATATATGTTTATAACTAACAAATACAAATAATATGCCATATAATATTAAAAATATAAAGACCATACTATATAATATATAAATAATAATAATATAATATACTAAGATTCTGCCAATTGTGTCGCATAAAACTCACGGACTCTGCGCTTAAACGTGTCTCTGGTTTTGGACATCCTGATTTCTAGAGGAAGAGCATTCCAGAGAAGAATAGCCTGTATGTTGAAAGACGAGTGAACGATACCTGATCTATGGGAAGGGCAAAAAAGAAGTGTGTTGTTAAAGGATCCGAGGATCTTGTCGTGACTGCTGCAAAGATACTGGAATGATGAAGTTAGATATTTGGGAGTATTTGGATGATGTATGATGATAACAGAGAGTACAGTATACACAAGGCCCGTACAGAGCGGCGATATCGAATTGGTAACCAATGCAGCTTACAGCGATAGGCGGAAACTTAATTAAAATTTTCGCAGATTGAAAATAAATCTTAAACAAGAATTCAGAAGGCGATCAAGTTTATTAAGTTTGTCGGCATTGGGATCGAAATAGTACACATCACCAAAGTCTATGATGGGAAAAATAAGTGACTGGACGAGCATTGTCTTGATCGGGAGAGGAAGGAAATTTTTAATACGATAGAAAGAGCGCAAGATGCCAGTGGCCTTACAAGAAACATTTATAATATGAGTCTGCCAAGTAAGAGTCGAATCGATGTGTAAACCAAGATCCTTGACGCTTGGACTTAAAGGAATAACACAGCCGTTATAGATAACGGGTGGAAGGGTTTCAAGGTCCACTTTACTTAAGTATCTAGGACTACCCAATAAAATGGCCTGACACCTAAAATTGAGAAGAGAAGGGGAGAGCGAATACCGCCTTGGGGGACGCCAGAGTCAAGATATTGCCAGTTGGAGGACGACTTATTTATACGTACAGACTGCTGACGCCCCCTTAGATAGGAAGAATTCCAATTTAGTGCTTCAGACGAGATCGAAAGACATGAGAGTGCTGCCAGTAGGATGTCATGATTGACATGATTAAATGCGTTCGAGAAATCTACCAACACTAAGACTGTAATCTTAGAGTTCTCAAAGCCTGTTCTAATATCACCTGTCACTTTTAACAGTGCTGAGGTAACTATGTCCAGGTCTGAAACCGGATTGAAGTGGAGAAAATAAATCGATTTGGTAGACAAATCTGGACGACTGCCTATGTACGCAGGCTTCAAGAACCTTCGATAGGTAGGGAAGGATGTATATAGGGCGGAAATGTGTAGGATGACTGGGGATTTTCGGAAGCGGAAGTACAAAAGCTTTGCGCCACAAGGTTGGGAATTCAGATGATTTGAGGAAAAATTAATAATATGTTTGATAGCAGGCAAAAGTTGGACTTAGATGGAAGTAATCATACGACGACTAATGTCATCACATCCCGTAGCTTTAGAAACAATAGAATTGATTGTCTTGTCGATTTCGTCCGAAGCAACTGGAGAAAACTGAAGTGGCACTATATTGGGTCGAGGTAAGCAGGTTAAGTACCTGATGGATTGTAATTTAGTATGACCATCTAGTGCTATCGTGGTAGAAAAATGGAGTATAATATCATCAGGACTAATAGCACTAGGCAGTTTAAGATATCAGGACTAATAGTACTAGGCAGTAAAGTAATCGACAGAAGGAGGGCTGTAGACTACTCCAAGGGCTAATTTCGTACCTTTGATACAGATCTCAAGAAAAAGGTATTCTGCAGCAGCAGAACCATCGGAAGAGCTATTAGCTAGCTAGCCAAGTGGCTATTATTTTATAGGGAAAATCGCTACGGAGATACATGACTACTCCACCACCACGCCGATCGATCCGATCATTGCGGATAAGAACGTAGCCGGGCAAAGCATGAGATGTGGAGAGAAGATGAGATTTGAACCAACTCTCAGAGATCAGGATAGCATGTACGTTTTTACCAGTGAACGCTTCGATCAAATCACTAAAGTGACTTGGAATACTTTGCGCATTATTGTGACAAATGTTTATAACACGATTATTTAGGAAACTAAAGTTATGAGACAATGTTTCACCTAACGTATAAAAATTACTGTCATCAGTGGATGAAATACTAGAATCATTGGCAGAATAAAATGACTCGGTATCCGACATAGATACCTACAATTAAATAAAATAATATAAATGAGATAATAAAATACAATATATATTAAATAATACTCCTACGTTAAGCAAGATTTACTTTAAATAAAGCGTAAAAAAAATATGCCAATTTTGCAGATCTGTACCACCTGCCAACTGACAAAATATAACAGTAAAAGTTAACAAAGCAATCATAAGAATAACATGATAAAAAAATTACATTACATAAACAAAACAATTTCGATATCACACAAGAAAGTACAAGTAAGTAGAAAGTACTTAAAATTATCAGTAGTTATCCGAACACACATTGTTTTAAAGTGTCAAAGCAAAATTTGACATGATAAGTGTCAACTTGACATTTATCAACTGTCAGTCAAATTATGCAATTTTACCAAAACAAGTTAGGTTTTATAAATAATTATTTATTACCGACAAAAAGTACCCTTCAACAACATAAAACAAAAGAAAATAAACTAAGGATAATGCACAACTACAGAGGGCAACGGAACAGTACATGTGAGATCACAACAAGTAGACACAGTGAAAATGAAAACAAAAAACAAGAGACAGGATAAACGAGGAGCAATTTACATACAATGGGGGCTAATCTTTAGTTGTAAAGGGTTTTCCTGAAGATACTTTAGGGTATTTCGATATGAGGGGCTGCAGGTGTTCTATGCACAGAACCTTATGACGCTTCCCATCAGAAGTCTTGATGACAACTATACCTTCTTGTGTCCAGCATGCCCTTAAACCAAAATGCAGCCTCGCCTTGCCAAACACTGCCTGCCGCGCCTTTTTTAAGAACTCTTTAGCTGAAGTGGAAGTGCCTTTTAACTTTGTTTCGGCTCTCCAAACTGCAGTATTATTGTCAAAGGAAGCAAACTTAACAAGTATGGGCCGTGAATTATTTGGCTCATTTCTACCCAGGCGATGATAAGCCTTGAATGAATTAGCTGCAATGTCCTGTAGGCCCAGTTTACTGTGGATGATATTAAGTAAAATGGTTGGACAATTTTCGCCATCTTGTTCAGGAACTCCAGAGAAAATAAGGGTCTTCCTGCGTGACCTGCACTCCGCTGCATCAACAGCCCTAGAGCATTCAGATATTTGCTTGCGGAGAAGACTGAGCATAGAGTAGGTAATTCCCGAAATGTGCAGAACTCTTCGGCCACCTTAGCAACAGTGTCCTTGGCTGAACCACTCTGTAGCTGGGCCTGAAGCTCATCCATCTTCTTCAACACAAGTTCCTCGAGACTTAGTTGTGCCTTTGTAATTTCAGTTAATTTTGACATTATAAATTGAAGAAGAAGAAACAAAATAGATTTACTTGAATGCAAGATGAATCAGCTGGCAGGTGGTGCCTTGAATAAGTAATAGTGGTTCACATAGGGTTCCACAAACGTTTGTTGATCACAAAACCGAATGTATTAAACTCAATAATACTATAATATTTCCAATATTTTTGCTGAGCTATTTAAATAATATAATTAGTTCCCAAGAGCACCTACCCGAAAAAAAATTTTACTTCCGTCTTAAATCTTAAAATTAATAATTTAACCTTAGTAACCTCAAATACTAATTAAAATACAGTAGATTTGTACTATTATATAGCATAATATATGTATTGATTATTAATATAATATTTTTTTATTTTGATTTGTGGGTTTTTTCTCTTATGCTTTAGTTTTTTAGTTGTCGAATGTTTAAAAAAAAGAAGACGACGAAGGGTATGTAACGCACTTCGTTAAATGACGTTTTCCTTTTAGAATAAAATTTTCTATAGACTCAAGATGTAGTCATCATATTTTTTAATCCCGTTTTTACGGGACCTATACTCCGGGTTCAAAGCACCGTTTCACAAGGACTCATTGCTAGTTCCACACATCCGGATTTCTGAGTGCCGCTAGTTCTATTCCGGACTCGGACCCAGTCTGCACCGCCCCTTGGACGATCTACGTCGCGGCGAATATACCGGCTTGAACGACAGAGAGACAGAGACGCTACTGGAAGTTGGGTTCCTCGCGCCATGTGCTGACTACACTCCCGGACCCAGCTAAGTGCCCGTGTGGTTAAAGCCCCTCCGATTCCCACAGACACCAAGAGGCTAAACCAGATTTTTCGGCCCTCGCCCACGAACCCTTTTTTTTAAATATATTTGTTACGTTGGTAATTCCTGGTTTCATTTAAATTAACCGTAACAAGGTGAACGTGGAGGTCACCTAATTGGTCCGCTGCGTCCGATCCATCTGTTGGGGTATGTGCATTTAAATAATCTCGGACTTGCGAAGTGACACGGGTCGCCGTCATTTTGAAACACCATGGTTTGTCTAAGTCCTCTGGACCTAAGGTTAAATTACAGGTAAAAGAGTTGCGCTCACTTTTTCAACCCATGGTCCGCGAGAACGGATCGCGCAAAATTAAGTAAACTTAAACTAAATAAATAAAACCTCCAAATGTTTAAATATTACTTTTCTGCGGTAATTTTTGGTTAATTAAAAAAACTAATTAGCCTTAGGAATGATAAAATGGTGAAAAAAAATTAGTAATCAAATGGCTAATTTGAAGAATTTTCCACCTCGTTGTGTTTGAAGACCAATTTTAGCCAAAGTAGCTCATCGAGTATTACTTTTTTTTTAATGATTATGAAAGCTCCGCAGCCTCCGTGGTCTAGTGGTTAGAGCTTGGCTCTCGACTCGGAGGTCGTGGGTTCGATTCCCGCATTGGAACAAAAAAATGTTGTTTCCAAGTTTGGTTAGGACAATTCAGGCTGATCACCTGATTGTCTGACAAGAAAGATGATCCATGCGTCGGATGGGCATGTAAAAAGTCGGACCTGCGCCTAATCTCTCGCCAGTCGTGTCGGTTATCTGTCCCACTGGGTTACGAGAGTAAAAGGAGGAGAGAGTGCTCTTGTGTACTGCGCACACACTTGGGCACTATAACATAACTCCTGCGTAGCTGGCCTGGTTTCAATGAAACAGGCCACCGTCACCGAAATCGGTGTGGGAGCTACTATTATTATGAAAGCTGAGAGAGCTGACGAGAGGTGGCGCATTTTTAAGGCCTATTAAGAAACCATAAATTCACCTGTTGTGATTTTTAATTTAAAGTTAAAAAATTCAAGTTATATTTCACCAAACGTAAGACCAACATTTCCATAACTTCAAATGTTTCAAATTCCATAAATCAAAGTTACGAAGCTTATTGTTTTATACACAAAAGTACTTCTTTTTTTAAACTTTTTGACTTGGTAAGGTCGAAAATTCTCAAAAATTCATATATCTAAAATTATGAAAAGTCGCGGAACATACGTGGTGGTGATTCGGATACCCCACGACACGAGGGACCAATTTTTTTTTGACGTCAATCTTCCGGCCACCCTGTTTAAAGATAATCAAAGTTTATCCTGCTCTATCCACGGTGTCTTCACGTGATATTATGCAATTTAAAGTTACCCATGATACATAATAATATACAATAGAATAAATTATAATATTAATCTATAGCTATGTATTTAAAATATTTACAAACTATAAAAGGACTAAAAAAAATTAATTAATTAATTAATTAAATACGAAACTTAAAAGCTACCAAAAAATAAATCTCCCAGGTCGTCCCCACCAGGCGGAGTACCGAGACGGCTCAGAGAGATTCCTCGCTGAATTGCGATACTCATTATTTGGGCTCGATAAGTGCCGGCTCTGGGGTCTCGGGTGGTCTCATCGAGTTTTTTCGAAATTTCTCTGAAAAGAATGCGCGCACCCGGACCCCATGTACCCATTAAATCCACATCCAACAACAGAACTAGTAACAGGAGAATTGACAGAAGATCAAAAGAAAAAAAAGAGATCCTATATAAATCATCTACACCGAGAAGTAACAGGTAGGCTTTGTGTTATTATGTATTAAATCTACTACTTTATCTCTTTCTGATTTAAAACTTTCTGTGGGGTTAGCAGGAACACTTTACAATTACATATTCATAATATTATTCAAAGAGAAATGTATGATAAAATTTATAACTGCTCCCATACAATTGACATTCGATAACGTTACGAATACGTAGTGGTCAATTGTGCCTGCTCGGCCTACTAAATTAAAAAAATATTCAATTCTATATGCTACTGATAGTCCGGTTGAAATCGATCCGCCCATTTCAGAGATTAGGCAAAACAGACAGACAGGCTGACAAAAATTTTAAACATTGATTTTGTAGCGTAAGTACTATATAATATACTATCATATGAAAAAGAATAAATAGCATGCAAATCTGTCCAAGGAATAAAAAGTTTCATACAAACTTTTATCACCTATTTCACCCCCGTTGACGGCTGAATTTTGGAAAATCCTTCCTTTTATATATTATATAGATAGGTATGCAAAAGTTTCTATAAATGTACCTCACTTTACAATTTCTTCAACCACAATTTATCCATATTTTTTTAATCTATATTAATATTATAAAGTGGAAAACAATGTTTGTTTGTATGTTTGTTTGCATTGAATAGGCTCCGAAACTACTGAACCTGAAATTTGGCATAGATATAGTAGCTAGTAGCTAGTACGATTCAAGCGGAAATATTATTGCGCGCACGAAGTGCGTATTACAACATAATATCCCGCTATCACGGGTATATAACGACCTTAACAATAAGTATTTCCACTGACTATTGACTAGTAAATAACTGTATACTGTTTAGAGTGTATACCTTCTCTGTTCCGAACCAATACAATCTATACGTTAACAAAAATATTAAATTATAAAATAGAAATTCGACCAAATTAAAGTGTTATTGTATTCGTTTGTGTATAGCTTTTCAAGCACGCAGCACGGTAGTAGTGTCATAGTATTAAAGTATTAAAGTTAAGGGCACTTGTGTGTTTTTACGTTTACGTGAAGGTTATTAATTTATTATAAGTATATCAAAGTATATCATACCCAGATAAACATCTAATATAAGTATAAAATTCTCGTGTCGTAGTGTCCGGGCCTCGGGGACACAATCCTCCGAAAGGGCTGGACCGATTCTTATGAATTATTTTTTGCATATTCGGTAGGTCTGAGAATCGGTCGTAATCTATTTTTCAACCCCCAAATGATAAGGGTGGCCCACCCCTGAATAATTTTTTATTTTTTCCACATTTTTTTTATTTTATATGATGTGGCATTAAAAACTACATACAATAGCAAAACAACGTTTGCCGGGTCGTAATAAAATTTTTTTTTTTGAAGAACTTACAATTTTCAAACGGCCTTTGTAAAATATGACATGTAACATTCTAATTTTGAAATGTTTGGCTTTGTACTAGGCCGAGGTTCGGAACAAACTTGACCAAATTTTTTAATTCTTTTTTTTTAAATAAAAAAAAAATTATTTGGTCAATGTTTTCAAAACTAAGGATGGGCTTCTAAGCACTGTCGGTAACTCGGTACACGCACATCTGTGTGCGTCTAATGTTACCAGAAACAGAAAAAAACGATGGGAAAAAAGATGGGATCTTCTTTTAACCGCGACGGAACGGAGACGGTATATAGGGTGAGAGGTTGTCGCTTTTAATGTTACCAAGTATTTCCAAAATACTGGTCCGATTTACATGCGGTTTTCTTTCAGTCGTGTCTTCATTACTGTCAAATGGTGAAACTAAAGTATCCCACAAGTATTTTAGACTTATAAGTACCCAAGCAAAGTAAAACCGCTTTTTACGTACCTACTAATAATATCACAATTCGATTGTAAATAAAAATAAATAGTTATTATTAAAATTATAAAATTAGAAAGCTGGAGAAAATTCAGGGCGCTGAAAAGAGAGCTCTGCGCTAGTACAATAGAGTAAAAATCAGAAGAGTAGTGTGTCGAGTATAATGATAATAAACCGTTTATTATCATTATTATGATTATTCAGCATTTCTTGAAATTTATTCTAATATTGATCCAACAAGTAAGTTCGCCAAATGTAGGGAAAAATATTCGCCTGAAAACTTGCAAATCTGACGACAGCTTGATGCCGACATTTTGTGTTCCGAGAGAATCGCAAAGTAATATTGTAAATATTAATTAAAATAACAAAATAATCAATAATTACCTGTGAAATTACATTTCGTCTTCTTTTTTTCTTATTGCGAACTACTTTTGCAGTGTTTAAAAACACAAGACGGCATTTTTAAGTACTTATGTTAAAAGTTCGTGACGTGTATGCGGTACGACGCTCTGTTTAGCACTAAAGTGAAATCATAGTAGCTTTTAGTATCATAGTAGGTTTAGTTGTCACACCCAGATGTTCGGCGCGGTCAATCTGGTAATAATTCTGAGTTCTCGACACATAATTTTTTTAAGCTTCCACGTTTACGGAACCCCAAAAACAAGATGCCTGATAAGTTACAATAAATAGTAGAGTCTGTCAAGCAGCTGTAAGTTTTATCTGGTCTTCAATCAGAGATGTAGCATAAGGCAGCGGTCAAACATGTTCAATGTTCATGTGTAAACACCGAAGTAGCACTGTAAGTAGCCCATGTCCACATCAACTATGTCCACATATAACTAATATATGCCTTCTGCTATCATCACCATCGACATACGAACGTAAATTAAACGAAAGACACTTTAAATAAGCACTAGTTTTAGATTCAAACACATCTCCAATAGGTATAGTTTCAAAATAATTGTTAAGCTTGGAACTTCAGACTTAACACTTATTGTGAAACTATATTGAAGATGTGTTTAAATAGAATCTTACATTTTATTTTATTTTCAGGAACGATCATTTGTCGTCCACTATTTATATTGTTTAATACCTACTTATAAGTTTGTATGAATTTTTAAAAAGAAACTATGCGTCGTAAAAAATACCTAAATAAAATATGTTTAGAAATGCATCAAGCCTTCATCAATGCGTGGTAGGTAAATCAAGCCCTTTTATATAATATTTCATTTGAAATAGAATCTTCAATTTGAAATTTCAAGCTCTACTTCTTATGATTTAACTGCAAATATTACAAGTTTGATTTTTTATAACTTCAAGGGACCTTTTTAGACCTGAGTAGTGAGTAACACTCTTTTAATTTCAAACCTATCTCCACGCGTTCCCGAAATACAGGATCTTGACAGACAGACCGACGGACGGCAGACGGACAACACATTATGGAAAATAAATAAACACAATACGGGTTCCGATTTTTCCTATGATGTACGGTTTACAGAACCCCATAACCGAATAAGCAGTTTGTATTAATAACTAGCAACAGCTAGTTTGTATTAATAACTAGCAACAGCCCGCGGCTCCGTCAGCGAAAATACAGTATCCTGAAGGAACACTGCACTTTTTCGGGATAAAAAGTATCCTCTGTTTTAATCCGGAGCTTAAACTACTACCACACTAAATTTTAACGAAATCCGTACAGTAGTTTATGTTTCAAAGAGTAACAAACATCCATCCATCCTCACAAACTTTCACATTCATAAAAGTTGTCGGATAATGGCCATTACCACAGTAAGTAGACCGAAAAATGTTAAGTAAGTACTTAATTACTTGTTTATTACAATACTCAAATACAACAGCCTCCGTGGTCTAGTGGTTAGAGCTTGGCTCTCGACTCGGAGGTCGTGGGTTCGATTCCCGCATTGGAACAAAAAAAATGTTGTTTCCAAGTTTGGTTAGGACAATTCAGGCTGATCACCTGATTGTCTGACAAGAAAGATGATCCATGCGTCGGATGGGCATGTAAAAAGTCGGACCTGCGCCTAATCTCTCGCCAGTCGTGTCGGTTATCCGTCCCACTGGGTTACGAGAGTAAAAGGAGGAGAGAGTGCTCTTGTGTACTGCGCACACACTTGGGCACTATAACATAACTCCTGCGTAGCTGGCCTGGTTTCAATGAAACAGGCCACCGTCACCGAAATCGGTGTGGGAGCTATTATTATTATTACAATACTTTAATTACTTTATATTACAAAACTAATCCCTCACCTTGACCCTCTCATCCAGGAACATCTCGACTGCGTGAGCTCCGACACCTGTAGCCCCACCAGTGATGACCACTACTTTGTCTTTGAGCTCGTAACTGTTAGAAAATGAAAATGACGATTTATCCGCGGTCTCTAAACCGGTTGACGTTGAAAAGTTGTGTAAATTTTTCCATTAATACTATATTAAAAGAACCCTCGTTACCAAGGTCACCTCAAGATCGTTTAGATTTACTAAAATCGGCTCAACATTTCGATGCCCCCGGGTGGGGTGACGTACCTACGTTATTCAGATGTTCAAATATTATAATATTGTTCTACCCCCGGATTCATAGAACTCGACTGTAATATTGAAATAAAACCTTTTGATAAATATCCAAGTATGGGTATTGCCGAACTCAGTTATGTAGCTATTACGCAAGCTATATTAAAACAAAAAAAGGCAGGTTTTGAAACGCTTTTAGGTTGGTTTTCTGAGAATTCTAGTGATTTAATCATTGTGTCTTCTATTAAAGACAAATTTAATGAAGTTTTTGTGGAGGGTACGTACAATAAAATTTCTAGTGATGTTCCAACTCGCTTGTGGGCACAGGGCATATCTATTATATACATATAGAAAAACGACGAGATTCGATTTTAAGATCTGTAAATGATAAGTTTTTACGAGCAACCTTACGTAAAATACCTTCTACTAGTCATAACTTATTTAACAAGGAACAGTTTTCGACAGGTATTGAAGAAGCGGGGGGTAGTAGTAAAATATTTTGGCCGGTACGGACTTCAATTCAAAAAAAAATGCAAATATAATACCCACGCAGTGTGCCCGTTTCCCACTACAGAGGGGTTCATTTAACAGGTATACACCTACTTTTGCACAAAATGTATATCCTTATCAATCGATTCAAGAACCACCTTTGGGACCTAATTTTCCTAATTACCCATATTCTAACTACCCATTGTAAAGATATACACAAAACAAACGGTTCGCGCAGAATCAGGGCAAGTCAAGGTCGGACACAGACAGATCTCGCCAGAGGTCTAATTTTGACAATATTAAAGGTCAGTCAAAGACCACACAGAACAAAAAATTTTAATCAAAATCTAGGGTTTGACTCGGAAGATCGAGTTGCCTGTCGCTTGGCGAATTTTGTTAATGTTTGGGAAAATCTTCATGCTTCAAAAAATGTTATAAAATCATTCACGGATACAGAATCCCTTTAGAGCAAAAACCACCGCTGGTACCTTCCTCAAGTTGCCAAAAATTTCACACTCAAAACTCGCCTCAGATGTCTGTTGCTGTAGATACCTTAATAAAGACCGGTGCCTTGGAAAAAGTGCTCAGTTCCCCGAGTTTTATCTCGCCAATGTTTTTTAACATCCAAAAGCGACGGCAGCTTAAGACCAATATTCAATCTCCGATTATTAAACAACTTTGAAATTGTGAGCAAGTTCAAACTAATAAATATGCAAAAAGTTCCCAATTTCTTACAACCATACGATACCTAGCAAAAATAGATTTATCGAATGCGTATTTTCATGTTCCCATTGCGGCTTCTCACAGAAGGTTCCTAAGGATGGTGTACAATCAAAATTTTTATCAAATGACCTGCGTTCCTGGTCTGACGACAGCGCCGCATGTATTCGCAATGTTAAGCAATTGAGTCGCGCAGACCATGCGAGACAAAGGCATAAGGATTATTTCTTATTTGGACGATTATCTAATTGTCAATCAAAACCAGTTCGAGTCAAATCCAGTATACAATCAACTTACTGAAAAACTTAGGTTGGCAAATGAACTTAAAAAAATCTATTCTAAACCCTCAAAGGGGACTGGAATTTCTCTGAATCTGTTGGGATCCATGGCTTGGCCTCAAATGGCTTCCTCTAAAGAAAACCGATTATATTCTCTAAAAAACTCGCCTATGCTGCAGAGAAAAACTGCACATCTATAAGATATCCAGAGCCTGTTGGACTAGTCAATTTTGCCAGCTCCCTCGAGGCCGTTTGAACTTCCGCGAACTGCTTCGATTTTACAATTTTTTTATAAAAATCCGTTCCTGTCGTTGCTACGCAGTCCCAAACGTAGTATTTCGCGACCTAAAATGGTGGATAAAAAATTTCAATGCTCGGTCTTACTCATCATAATAAATCTAATCATCCCCCAGCCAAATTTTTTCTCTACGGATGCTTCTGGAATTGCATGGAGCGCCCGAATTGACAATCACGAAGCTTACAATCCCTGGACACCACACGAGCTGATCTTACATTCCAACCAGAAGGAGATGCTGGCAGTGCTTTATGCTTTAAAAGATCAATTTCATTACCTACCCAACTCTTCAATTATGCTTCAGACCGACAACAAACCTGTTGTTTCCTATTTGAAAAAAGAATGAGGCTCAAAGTCCCCCGCTCTTATGTATCTCGTTCGCAAGGTCTTCGTCCTTCTGGATACTTTGAATATAAACCTCATAGTCCACCATCTACCAGGCAAAATGAACTGCGAAGCAGATCATCTTTCGCTACCAAGTAGGTCCGGAATGGCACTTGTTACCAGAGATAACTCAAATCATTTTCAATAAATGGGGAACCCCCGATATCGATTTGATGGAATCAAGTTCAGCTCACGTCGTGCCATCTTACGTGAGCCTCGATACAAACGACGAACACGCAGTGTTCCACGATCCTTTCAGCCAACAATGGAGTTTTCATCTGGCGTGGGTGTTCCCACCCCGCAGTGGCATTAAAAAAACTGGGTATTAAACGGTCCTTTAGACGAAATACTAGCTAGAGGCACTTGGCGATGACATGAAACTTTTAGGAAGTATAATTGTCATGAAATTAAGTCAAAACAAAACCAAACAAATGTGGTATCTGCTGTTTTCTCCCATAACAAATTGAATATTAATTGCTTGCTTAATTTGCACATGTTTATTTTAAATAATTTTCTTTTCTATCTTTTATTTTTATTTGTAAAACTGAATATTATGAAATTCCTTATTATAGCCAACAGTTTAAATATATTTTTAGTTTAGGATTATATAACATCCATGATTATTCTATTTTTATATACATAATATTACATAATATATATTTTATTGTTATTGTGTTTTAATTTTCGGTAAGTAATAATTAACCTTACATTGCTGGTTTTATAGAAGCGTTGTGTATTATCTATTTTAATTTATCATTATTCATAATGTATTATCATGTCATACGTCTAATTACTTGGAAATAAATGGTATGTTTTTGATTGTACATATTTCTTTTCATGTCCTATTTTATTTAGTTCTCTAATAACGAATAGAAACCAGAATACCAGAAGTTAATGGCATAAATTAAATAAATAATTGATATTGTAGAAGCATATGTATGCCAGGTCCTTATTGGTTTCAAATAGTTTGAACATACATATGTCTTAACATTTCTTTTCTACCAGGCGATATCAGACAGCTCTCATTATTTGGCTTTGAATTACGGCACAGTAAATTAATAACAGCGTTTTACCCTGCAATAAAACACTTATTAATTACTTACCTAATTCAAAGCCATCTTAAAATTCTGGAATTTTAACGCAATGGTTCCAAATTTGTTGCGCTCTAAAGAGCTCAACTCTGCTACCTGGTGGAGAAACTTAGAACTAAACGGCAGCCAATAGGGGGACAGAAACCAGCTGACGGTTTGAGATGACAGGAGGTGCGTGCCACTAAGCGCTCACAACGATCAAAATGCTCCTTTAGTCGTTCCACATAACGACGACCCATCTAAAAACGTGGGTCGAAGTGATCGTTGAGAAAATTAGCGGTGTTTTCAAAACTCAAAGCAACAAAAATGGCGACCGTTAAGTTTACGTTATATCATGCGGAAAGAGATATTTTAGTAGAAGTGAATGTTTCTGCAGCGGATGCTCAACGTGCCTCCACAGGTATTTATATAATTATGTAAAACAAGCTTAGAAAAATTAATTGTAGTTTATAATTAATATACCTACATGTATACATTTTTTCTTGATTGCCAATAATATAACCTAACTTTATAAATGAAAATTAACTTAGCCTTCTTTAAATTAGTTTTCTTATGGAAAAAATTATAACATACGTTTAAAATTTCTAGATTGAAAATTTTATTTTTATTATAGGCACAGCATTTGCGACACAACTTTTGAACAGAGCTTTAAATGAACAACCCGGAACATCAACGTCTGCTGATCGTGCTGATGAAAATTTTCAATTTTCTGATGATGTGACATGGATCATATTATTGATATATTGATATGAAGAATTCCTCGTTAAACTAATATTAGGTAAATATAAAAAAATAAATTATGTATATTTTTTCAATATAAATCGATTTTAAACAATAATTAATTAAGTTTATTTTCAAGGCGTACAGATTATAATCTAACCTCTTAAATCTTTTGCATTCTTTTTATTAACTCGCCGTTTGTATTATTAACCTCCACGCTCAAAACGCTCTATAATCCATTCCACTTGAATTTACGACAGTAACGCTCACAAGCAAGGAACGGGAAAAACTGCGGTCGTGAGCTTGATCGTTGTGAACGCTTAGTGCCTAGTGGAACGCACCCCCTGAGGTTATTGAAGTCGTTTAGGTACCGTTTCCGCCACACATACGAAAAATAGTGTTGCCACTCTCATTATTTGGCTTTGAATTAGGTAAGTAGTTAATAAGCGTTTTATTGCAGGGTAAAACGCTATTATTAATGGTAATTCCGTGTGAATTGCTTATATAGGAAACAAAAATCAAAACATCTCAGTTGCCTCTCGTGTGCACGAACACTATTATGAATGGATATATATAATATAATAGATAAAGTATAACATGAGTTAGCGCTACGACCACTCGCCACAAAGCCATCGAGCTTCTCTCTCATTCCTCATTGTGTTTTAAAGTTCAATAATTAGGAAATATCTACGTAAAGTTTCAGCCAATTCAACTGATCGGTTATTTAATAGTATTTTATATGTTATTCTTTAGATTGATTACATTATGAACCTATCGAAATTAAATAAACACTAAATTTTAACTGAAGCAAACCGCATTCAAATCGGTTTAGCCGTTTCTGAGATTAGCGCGTACAAGCGTACAGTCTTCCATGTATAGACAGCTTATCAAAACATTAAATGATTTTCGAAATATCATAAGAAATTTAAGTTTTCTTGTGCTTATAGGTGAAATGTGATTCCATGAGATTTGTTTTTTACTTTTGAACGATTTGCACGACGCATGAAAGCACACAAAGGCATTTTGGTAACCTTTATCCCACTTAAAACAATAAAAGAAACTTTTTGCGTAACACGACCGCTTGTGTCACTCACCAATTAAATAGGATTTAGGCGACTGGGGCCGGATTTAAGCGGTCCACGCGCTAGAGACGAGTCACCTATCCTCCGCTATTTTGATTTAATCTAAACAATACACAAGAAGATACATGTTTAATTGCATAAGTTAGAATTTCTAGCTGCACAGGGCGGTGCCGCGCTGCACCGGGCTGTGCAGCGCGGCACCGCGCCGCACCGCTCTTGCAATGAAACATGTTCAGAGTTATTTTCTATTAGAATTATCGTTATGTCGTCGGCATAACAGTCGGGACTGTAATCCGAGGTAAAATAACTCGTGAACGGAGCAGGGCCGGATTTAAAATTAGTGCCGCCCTGGACACTGAAGAAAATGCCGCCCTATCACAGAAATTTTACTTAAAATCATCGTTTTCATATCTAATTTTTTTTTAATAGACTAATTGCTTGCTCATTGCATAAATTTTATTATATATTATATACTTCAATAATATAAAAAAATATTTGCTTTTGTTCCAAGAATCCATAGACAAATCGAGCGCCCAGCGAAGCCAATCATATATTATATTTGTATGAATCATGAATTGTATTACATTTGTTTGTCAGGCAAACACACCTGACTTTGTAAATTGGTCGATTAAATCTTCACAATCTAAACGTTACAGTAGACGTACACGTTCATATTCTATGCATAGAATAGCCAATCTTTTGAGACTATTTGCAGTCACTGTAAAACGTTAGTAGTTTTTAACTCATTTCAACAAGAAATAAAAAATGAATTATTAATAGAATTAATTAATTATTATAATGTGTAACTTTGATAATTGTAAAAAAATAATTCTAAAATTATTATTTTTTATTTTCCAAATTTTGCCGCCCTGGGCACTAGTCCTGACTGCCCCTAGTGTAAATCCACCACTGGCCTGAAGATTTGGTAGTTAACACAACCCAGAGTCACAATAACTTCACTGATCGGCGCCATAATGTTAAGATCATTTTATAAAATATATACAGTTAAAATTTAAAAAAATATTCAAAGTTGGTATTATACACTGTCTGAACGTCGGTATACGTGATGCCTACCACCGGTTCGGGAACTAGCTCGGCGAGAAGAACCGGCATAAGAAACTCGCGCGGGGCCATCTTTTACCAAAAAGATCGAAAATTATTCTTTTATAATAAAAAAGGTAGGTACCTATATAACAATGTTATGACTTAGGACTAAACTACGTACGATGATGGTGCAACTTCCGCGACGCTGCAGCACGTCTACCGAGTTCGCGAAGTTTAGCACGGCGGGCTTCGCGGCCATAAGGGGTCCCATACACGGTCCGGTTTTACAGGCCGTTTTGCATATTATGATTACTGTCTAGCTATTTTCTACAAAACCACTACTAACAACTACTCCTACTAAGGAACTAAGGAGGGAATAAAATACAAAATTTAATCGTAAAACTTTGTAAAACAACTAAGTTGGCAACATTAATTCTGACCTGTACGGATGGACTGAACGGCAATAAAATTGGACTGGACGGTAATAAAATTCGAGTGTAAAATAAAACCGGCCAAGTGCGAGTCAGCAAGATGAGTTCCGTACAAAACGGAAAAAAAACACCTTTGTTGTATGTGAGCCTCAAATTTTTATTTTATTCTGTTTTTAGTATTTGTTGTTGTAAGGGCAATAGAAATACCTACATCATACATTTGTGAAAATTTTAATTGTCGAACTATCACGGTATAAGAAGGTTAATAATATAATATAATATAACATTTTTTTTCCTGGTAATTATTTTTATCTGAATATGTTGCTGTAATCAGTCTATTGATTGGAAGTAGAACTAACTTGTTATTTTTAAGAAATACATGAACAGCAGATGATTGTGACATTTTTGTTGTTTGGTTAGTGCATGCTGTATTTACCTTTAAGTGATTGTGACACGTCCAACATCGATGTAATAGAATTTATATAAAATGTAACTGGTGTTAGCAATCGTTAGTAAATCTTATTAATAAATAAATAAAATTAAGATACAGCCTGGCGACAGACGGACGAACAGCAAAGTCTCAGTAATAGGGTCTCGTTTAGTAACTTGCTAAAAATGGCACGTGGTCTAAAGAAATTTATTAATGTTCTTCATATTTAAAACTTTAGATCCACTATGGTTGATAAAATCTAAAGAGAGAAAGACCCGTCAGTTGTCAAGGTCAAGCCCTAGTGCATACATCTCCGATTATTAAAAACATTTTGACGGTTTGTGTCGTTATTAGGTGTCACAATGCATCGGAAAAGAATTAAAAAAACTTCATTTATAATATGATTTTATTTTAAAAACATTTTTAAATAAAATCATATTATGTCACTATCTCGCTGCCCTATTGTGAATTGTGAAAGTGTTACTAGTAATAATAAATTTAATTCAAAATTTTCATGGCTAACTAATAGTTGCAACTAAGACAAAGTTTATAATATTTTCAGATTTTTTTGACGTGATAACGTCGGATGGAGCCGGCTGCACGCACGAAAAAACATGACTCATGCGTTACCTGTTACCCGTTATCGTTACCAAGTACCGTTACCAAGTACCAGCATTAGCTAGCATTGCCTTTACCTCATTATTATTATTTTGTTGTTGTTGTCGTTGTTGTTGTTGTTGTTGACGTTGTCACGTTCAACTATCGTCAGTAAACCGACTTTACAGACAACCGGTATGTTTTGTTTAACTATCAATTTAAAGTATTGCCAGTATTAAGATAATTCTTAATATATTCCTTAATACCAGTTTAATATAAATAAAGTTCACAAATTGTGTTTAAATTGTTTAAGATGAAATATAAGTTATATTTTTACATCTCACGATATTAAGAAAAACAAATACAATAATTCCAATTTTAAGAGTACACACTCCAAAACTTTAAAGTTTTGTTTGTGTGCGTGTCGGTATGTAATCGATCGGCCTCTCGTCTGTGGAGGCCTTAATTACGCGCGCGCTGTGCCTCCATTATGCGGCGCACGCGCGGCAGACGCCCTGTTGCGTGCCATAGCGGACCGCTGCGACTCGTCACTGCTGCAGCGATGGATTAAACTCCATGCGCTGAAGTAGTGCGGGTCACAGCCAGCGGCTCCGTGTGTAATTTCAATTTTTTATTTATTATTATAAATTCTTTCTTTTTTTATTTTATAACTTTTGTAGTGGCTAAACATAATATGGATTTGGTCAAAAATAAATGTATTTTATTTATAACAAGAGTAACTACAATAGTACATAGAATTTGAACGGTTTTCTGGGCTTTAGTAGTATATGCGTATACATTGACCTTTAACAGATTTACTAACATTACTACTTTTAGTTTGCTTTGTTTTTGCTTGATTGCTTTTCGTATTGAACATACTTAAATTTTTTCGAACATACAACACGTTGTCCAAAATATATTGAGAAGCGACGGTCAGAATTTCTATTTCTTTAAACTTTTCTCTCATGCATTCATTGCATGCATGCATTCGATAATTTCGACGGCGAAGTTCGAAAACAAAGTGTATGGGATTTGACATAAGGCATCGCAAGCGACATGTCACATTTTGATTAGGAAGTTCGCCGTCGAAATTATCGAATGCATCTTGACTAAAGGCCCAGGACATTTTGTAAATCGAACGTACCTATTGCTCGCTTCTGCAGCACAAATATTGTATTAATGTCGGCGGCATTTCCCCATAAAAGAATGCCGTATGAAATTCTACTATTAAAATAACTAAAATAAACTAGTCGCGCCGTATCGTCAGAAATTTTTCTAAGCCTAATTTTTCTGACTGCATATGCTGCAGAACTGAGTCTTTCTGCAAGATTAGCAATATGAGAACCCAACTGTAATTTGCTATCTAGTGTTATACCTACAAACACTTAACACAGTGGTGTCCACTACATTTTTTCATTATTTAATAGTATATTATTTGTGCTTGCCTAACATTGGGAAAATTAAACTTTTAACATTTTGTTTTAATTTAACTTAAAAGTAAATTATGAACATTAAACCAATGTACTATTTTCGAGAGAGCGCTATTTACCTCTATAAAAAAAAATGGGCCTAAAATGGATCCCTGTGGGACATCTAATTCTATTTTGGACCCAGTGGACCTTTTACTATTTATTTCTCTTTTTAAGGTAAGAACTCAAAAGGTTGAGTGAAGAGTCCCGTATTCCATATAGGTGCAATTTTCTGATCAATGTAACATGCTCAACACAATCAAATGACTATATACACTGTGGTAGAAATACAATTTATTTATTATGGTAAATTAATTAGTAACATAATAGACTTAATAGTGACAGGAGTATTGGGTATCTAGCTGTAGAATGAAAACTAATAAACAAATACCTATCTATTTTACAGATAAACCTTCCGCTACAAATAGCAACCAGTTAAAACACAGTACTCTATTCAAATCCAAATGAATCTAAACTTAAATAAAAAGAAAATAGGGTGGTTTAAAGACCTACCAATTAATGTATTTACTATATAATAAAGGAATACAACCACACATTGATTTGGTTTTTTTTTTTGCGTTATAATTAAATTGGATGTGAAGCCAAATCATCCTGTTTCGGTCTGCACAGTGTCGCATTCACACACAGGATTATGATCACAAATAGTTTCGAGAATTGGGCTTCTGAAGAGATTATACCTAATGTGTGAACTGATATCATGTGATCACTCACATTTCTCTAATTTCAGTCCAGATTATAATATTTGTCCTCGTACAGGTGTTGTCATGGATTATACAATGTCTTTATTAATAAGGGGCATCCTGACTGCCCAGCCTGCAAATCCAGTGCCAGTACTTATGGCCGACATTAGTGTCAATAGTCATTTTTAACTTTTGCCTACAAGTACAATTCCATTTGACACTGTTGACAGGCTACTGCAGGCTGGATGGTCAGCTCTTAGCATGCCAACCACATGTTAATTATTGTGCTACATTAATCACACTATCTGGACATATATTTCAATACACACACACAATGGTGATTTAGTAATGACCTATAATGATTTTAACATGAGAATAGATTTGCCCTATGCTAAAAAACTATTAATCAATATTTCTATGCAGCAGTGTGAAATATTTAATAAAGTAATCTAACTTACATCTACAACTGAGGGGTTGTAATTCATTTCAGCTTAACCTACACGATAAATAAGTTTAAGGGATGGGGTGCTGATTTGGAGTGAGACCTCCATGCTCCGGGCTGTGTTTCTGTTTTTTCCTCTTCTTTTCCTTTTTCCTCTTTTTGCGTTCTTTATCATCATCATGACGCTTTTGCTTTTTATGTTTCTTTTCATAATTGTCAGGATTGGATGAGTCTGAATGAAAATAAAAAGAAATTGTATCATATCAGTAGTAAATAAAGTTTCATATCACTTATTTTTTTAGAAAATAACCATGTAATCAATCACTTTAACTGCAATGAAATTAATTTAATTACCTTGTAGTGGTGTGTCTTGCCCTGGTGGTGCCCCATCTTTATGCTTGTGTTTCTTGTGTTTACTCTTGTGGCGCTTAGGTGGAGTGGCACTCACATATCTGTACTGTTCCGGCAGTGGACCAGGATGCAATCTAAATCCCGCAAGTTGAGCACTCGTCAGCAGTAGCAGTTCTTTTCCACCAATGGGTCTTTTGGCTATTACTGACCCTAATGTACTATTATCTTCTTGGCCGGGTCCATCTACTATTCCTGGCAAATTTGGTAGAAATGACGATAGTGATTCCTTTAATTTCTTTCCATTAAACTTACTGTACGAATGTTCCAGTCCATGATAAGCCATCAAATTCGTAGCTCCTGTCTGTTCACATTCTCCTACAACGAAAAAAAACACTATTTTATTTAACATGTAAGAACTTGAGCTAATATGATTGATCTGTACAACATTTCTATTTATTATCAAAAAAAATAATGTTGACCAAAACAACAACAGACTCTTGTCGATAGACCTTGCAGGTTCGTACCTGGTGGTTCTTTCATCAAATAGAATGGTCCGGTGTGAACTATGGTTGGATTTTTTCCAAGTGAAATCGTAGTTTTGAGGGTGCCAGAAGAATCTTGTCGAGAAACAACTGGTGACCTCGCTCCTCTCGGGGAGGATTTAGGTGAATATGGTTCTACTTTTCTAAACTGATCAGACATCATCTTGCTTGAGCATGGTCTTTATTAAAAATAAGAAATAAAATAGTTTTAGCAAATAAAAATTAAAACATAAAATAATAAAATTTACTCCTTTCCAAACTCTTGGAACTTGTTTTATGACAGTGACACATCAATATACATTACTTTGTCTATGCCTCAGTACACTATGATCAATGGTCAATTCATAGACTATATAGAATAAAGAAGATGGCATAACGCCTATACAGTATACGCCCTCACGGCCTAGCCTGCAAATCCAATATCGCGGCCTTGAAGTGTTTTTTTTTTTAATTTCTTTTTATATAAATGGCGTCGGCTTATAATCGTCGGGAAATAGAATTTTCGTTTAAATTTTCAAAACTGTATTTCTAAATCGTTAAGTTCCAAGTCTAGTCAAAGTCGAATTAAATAGCCAGTGCAGTCTATGAGTCAAGTCAGTCGATTCAGTAAAGTAGTAGAAGCTTTAATGAAAGTTCCTAGGGAGTTTTGAAGGAAACACAAAATATCACGTTTTTTGTAATTGTACCACTTGCCCACATTGTGCACATCAACGTATATGTAATAGTTAATATTCTACTTCGCTGATTGACATTCCCGGCAAAACTCCGAAGCGGACTTTTAGGAAAAATTTTGATGATGACAATTTTTTTTAAATAAAATTAGGGGGCAAACGTGCAAACGGATCACCTGATGGATAGCGATTACCGTCGTCCTTGGACACCCGCAACATCGGAGGAGTTGCAAGTGCGTTGCCGGCCTTTTAAAAGGGAATACGCTTCTTGCTTCAAGGTTTGCAGGTCGTAATGGTCCGGAAATACCACTGACTCCAGTTCATTTCAGAGTTTTACTGTGCGCGGCAGAAAGCAAAAGATGATTGACATTAATAACAGCTATTAGTACCGGTATTGGATTTGCAGGCTGGACCGTGAGTAAGGCGTTTAATGATGGGAAAACGCTCTAATGTGAAAAAGGTCTAATGATTAAAATCAAATCAAATCTCATACCTATAGGTATTATTCCAGGCAAAAATCCCGATTTTTTTATTCCATTTTTATATAGATAATGAAGAATATATTCCCCATTATCCATTTAAAAACACATTAAGATAAACAAATGTGTTTTCATAGGGATAAATAAGATCATATTTTAAAACGTTCAGGTAAGGTAAGCGTTCAGCTTGTTATATATTATAATAACTTAAGCTTTATATCAGCAATCGGTATCTGGATTTATTGGACTGTCACAAATATTTTCTCTTAGAAATCTCATTAAATTGGGAACAAATATAATGGGGGGAATTCTCTTAAATATTAACGGTTCATTCCCATTTGGATTTTCAGGCTGTCCCACTCGCGCGCGCATGTATTGACGCGTAAGGGAACGAGTCAGCGCGTGGACCGAAATAGTTATTAGAATTAATGGGCTTCTGAAAGTTCTGAATACACAAAGAGTTTAAAAGTTTCAACCATTTTATAAACATAATGGTTCTCGCAAATCACAGCACTTCAAATCGCACACATTATTCTTTATGGTTATACCACGTGTTTGCAAAATCGCAGTTTCTAAGATCTTTGGCCGAAAGAATGAATAAAATAAAAATAAAAACACGCTAGTTTATGGTTAAAATTCATGCATAGCTTCTCGTTGAGCTACAATTTTCAATAATGTGTTTGGATATAAACACTAGGACACATTAAAATTTCATTGTTTTTAATTATATAATTAATTATTAATTCTAAATATGTGTATGATATGTGACAAATGTGAAACTTTAAGTGTACAATGCTCTTGATAACACCAATCCTCGTTCGGTGAAGTGACGCCATTTTACGGGAATGACCAGCTCGCAGCTGCCTGTTATAAGGCCTGATGTAAGGAGTGCTTTCAAACGGATGCATGGAAACAAATCTCTCATATTGTACTCGTACTGGACGTACGATTTCAGAGGTGAGGTCACTTTATAGCGCCATTATCGTTATCGTATTTCGAATCAGTTCCGATTTCCTCTTGTTTAAACGTCTTTTGTTTCTTAGTAAGTACTCGAATTGATCACGTGTTATGTATTTCAGAAAACTATGGAAGATGGTAATGACGCTAATGTAAACAACGAAAAACTACACGGAGCGCAGTTTTCAAATGTATACACTGAGCGCCTCGAAAAATTGACATCAAACGGTCACGAAATTCCTGCTGAGACGTCCAGCCCGTCGAGTCTATCGCACGAACCCCGGCGACCGCATGTCGATGTCGCTCAAGAGGAGAAATGCAGGCAACGCATTAATCCACTAAGAATACACTTAGGCAAACGACCCTTTGTAGAAAATTCACTATCTTACAACAGTGCATCTAAAAGAAAGAAACCGTATGTGGTCAAGCACAATGACACATCTATACCCAAAAATCCTCGAATGCCTAAACTTATACCAAAGCGTGCTGAACATGGACAGTTTCTTAACCCCAAATTCAACATGGACAGTATGTTGGAGAGCGAGAGAGACAAACCTGTACCTAGACTTGTACCTAAAAGTCATTTATCACAATATAAGAAAAGTAAAATGGAAAAAGGACCCCAGTTGAAAGAGTACGCCCAAAGTCTTGGACTGCAGCCAATGGTAAAGTTCAAGTGTCGCAAATGTTGCTCCATGTCATTCAAAACGCTGGCTATGTTGAAAGACCATCAGCTTATTTGTAGAGCGCAAACTAAGGAGCCTACATTGAGTCCGGAAGCAACTTACACAGAATCTAAACAAAATACGAGTGGCCCGTCTCGAGTCACAAGGAAAGTTTACCTGTGTTCAGCGTGCGGTACCTACTATGAGAATTGGAATTTATTTCTTCACATGAGAGAAGTGCACAACAGGCACATCTGTTTGTTTTGTTTAGGAATGTTTTCAAAAGCTGAAAAGCTCTCATCACATCTAACAAATAAACACAATGTACAGGAATTTAATTTCAACACAAAAGAAGAGTTCAGTCATGTGTATGATGGAACATTTTATTTGATGTGCTGTGCATGTGACGAAATATGTTGTGAAAAAGATGATTATTTTAATCACGATTGTAACAATGTGAAACCTAAGCCGGTGCCTGTACTTGTAAGTAAAAGTTCATTGAAACAAAATAAAATTAAATGTGTAAAACGAGACAATGGAAATGGATTTGGTGTAAGGGGTTCCATTCAAACTTTATGTGATAAAAAAGATTTAGATGAACCTAAACCGGAGGCTACAATGCCATTACAAGATATATTAAGTAATAAAAGTATTAGTGATAGTTTAAATTGTGATACAAGTGTGAGTTCGATGAACTCATCTGAATCTATCAATAGGACAGCTAATGATTCAATGGATAGTATTTTTGAAAAAGATGAAGATAACAATGAGTCAACATCTGCATGTCTAAAGAACCAAATGCCACAATCTGTGGTTCAGAACTTATCTAATGGGAATGAGCATAATGAACATGATGAAGACAGTGATTCACTTGACCCCAGCAGGGAGCCGGTATCTACTGCCAAACCAAAACTTATTGATTCGTCTCCGGAACTTCCCATTGAAAAGGAAAAAGAAGTTGGTATAAAGCTTAAACTTAGTTTAAATAACGCTAATTCCCCTGTAATAATAAATTCAACTGTGGATCCTACTGTAGGTCAAAATTATGCACATAAGCCCCCATCTCGTAACCGAAGACCTCCAAAGAGATATGAAAAGGACAAACCATTAGACATCCCAGCTTCAGTGAAGCCGCCTTCAATAAAAATGACAATATGTGACCGAGCAGATAGTCCATTTGTCAAAACGACAATTTATGAGAATAATAAAGAAACAATTGTAAAGACACTTATCAATAATAATATAGAACCTGCATCTATGAAACCCAGTGATAACAAATCAGATAGCACAATAAAGTCTACAATATATGATAATAAATTTGAAGATGAAAATACATTAAATAGGGTCCCGAAGTTGACTGTTCGGGTGCCCAAAGAATTTTTAGATAAAGATTCATCAAGTGATGATTCTACTGATAGTGATGCAAGTGAAAAATTAACCGTTGATGACAGAAATATTACAGTTGAACATGAAAATGAAAATGAAGTAGTACCTGAAATTTTAACAATACCAACAACATCAAATGAGGCCCTAGATGTGACATGTAATAATGATGGTATTGAACAGAATATCTCTAAAGAAGTAACGGAAGAGGAAAAGAAACCCAATGAAACAGAAATACAGCCAAAATGTGAGCTGCAAGATATTGATGTAACAGGTGATGTTAATGTTGAGGAAACAGAGCCCCTTGATGATATCCCACTTACTGAATTAACTCTAGATCGACCTCTAGATAAATATCCATTAAAGGACCTCTTAAAAGTATTTCTATCATCCACAATATTTAATTGCATATATTGTAATCATGGACGTGTTATAGCGGTTAATTGTGAGCAGCTTGCCTTGCACATGGTTGCCCAGCATCGATTTTCAGCAACTGTTGACAGTATAACAGCAGAAGAGTTGATGCCAGAAACCATAATAGCTAAACTGAAGTTAGGTGCTGAAGAATTAAATACTGTGTACATAAATTTGGGTACCTATGACAGTATAGATAGGTGTGAGAAGATGACATTTAATCAACTATTTGAATGTTTTCAGTGTTATTTTAAAACTGCAGTTCATAAAGAGCTTTGTTTACATAACCGTAAAATGCACCAAAAGACAATATTGTTGTGTGTCATGTGTAAAAACAACTTTTATACTTATAGTGAATTGATTTGCCATTTATGTCCTGGAACATATGATTCCGAATATGAAATTAGGTTCAGATGTTGCTTTTGTACAGTAGATACAATTGCCTCATCATTTAGGTTAATGGTGCATCTTAGAAAGATACACCACACATGTGATGTTTGTTTAGAGTTTTGCCAAAGCCAGGCTCGATTGTCAAATCACGTTTGGAAACACAAATTACATCATTTATGTTATCGCTGTGGTATAGCATATAGAAATAAGCCAGATATAAATAATCACCTTTTTTGGAAACATGGGACTGAGAGTGTGTCATGTAAAAAATGCCTTCAAAAGAAGTGGCCACATGTATATCATTTCTGTAATCCACCTGCAGTATTTGTTTGTGATGAATGCACATTACAGTTTTCAAGAGCTGTATGTTTAAAGGTCCATAAGAGATTTCATTCTGAAGAATATCCACATCCTTGCATGGAAGAAGGCTGTACCGAGAAATTTGTATCAAAGAAGTTACTAAATAAACATTTAGAAGAACATAGGAAGAAAATGTTTACAGAAGACTTAAATGAAGAAAAACCATCTACTTCAACAGAAGCATTAACAGATGAACAAAAAGAAATAACACCTGTTGTTGATTTAGTTGATGAAAAACCCCAAGATGAAATTGACAGTAAAACTGAGACAGCTACTGAACAAGTTTTGAAGAAAAGTAGAAAGAAAAAAATGAAAGAAAAAGATGCTTTATTGCTAGAAGTGGATCTGCCGGCTTTGAATCTATCTGAAAGTGATAGTAGTGATGAATCAGATACCGGCCAAGCACCAATCCTTAAAAATGAAAAAGTTGATGAAATAACTACGGAAAGTAATGAAAATGAAATAAAAAATGAAGTTGATGAAGAAAGTAAAGTTGAAACAAAAAAAATTGAATCTGTTAAAAATCCTTTGCCAAAAGAAGATAAAATAGACAAAGATATAAGTGATGAGAAACCCAGTGAACAAACTGTATTAGACATATGGGACAACTTTCAAAAATATCAGGCTAAGGTAGAGAAACAAAAAGAGAAAACGCCACCATTAGTACTAATAAAAAAACATGTTTGTGAATCAGATCATGACTATTGTCTTGTACCAACTGATATGAACGGAGATGATGAGGGCATTGGCCCTAATAAAAAGAAGAATAAGAAAATTAAAAAACGACAGGATGGATCATCTTCGAGTAGCAGTAGCAGTGATAGTGATTCCAGTTGTTCTTGTGGTTCAAATTGCAGCTGTTCATCTAGTAGTGGCTCTTCATCATCCAGCTCATCTGATTCAGATTCTTCAGATGAATCAGGAAATGAAAGGAAAAAGAGTAGGCAGCACAAAAAATCTTTATCTAACAGAAGACTAAGTAATGGCTCAAACGTAGATGTTATGGGCATGTCCGAAACACCAGTACTAGCCCCCGAAAAAATTGAGTCGCCAATTGCTGAAACAGACCTAGAAACGGATGAAAGTGAGACAGATGAAGAGTTTTATGATAAAAACCCACAGTTAATAGCTAATAAGGCAAATAATGAGAAACGCAATCAACTTTTGCATTCAGCATCTGAAGGTGGTTTAGTTTCAGGAAATGTAAGTCGATGTACAACACCTATTAATGAAGAAGGGATTCATCAACAAATAGAAACTAATATTCCTTCTTCTGACTTGCCAAAGGAGGAAATTAAACCGGAATCGAACAATAAAGACAAAACTGGCAGTAGTAAAAAGAAAAGTAAAAAGAAAAAGAAATCTAAAAGTTCACGTAAACATGGACCAATCAAAATAAACATTCCCAAGGATATCATTAGAGCTGAACCAGAGGTAAAGGAATCAGCACCGCAGGTGCCGAATAAAATAACAATATCATTGCAAAGCAACACAGTTCAAGTTCCCGAACATCCGAAACCAACGACAACTCAAAGTTTAGTGACACCACTTACTACAGCCCAAGAAAAGAAGAGGTCGTCAAAACGCAGAAGAGTTCCAAACAAATTTTATGGATATTCAAGTGACGAAGAAAGACCTAATACTGTAATGTCCGCTCTTAAACCTACACTACCACCGAAACTAGAATGGCGAAAGGAAGATCTACCATCGCCAGTTACCCATAAAACTAAAAAAGAAACACCATCAATGGTACCACAGAAGTTGTTCAACTTCAATGACTCATTACGGTTTTCTGCCCCACCTGCTCCAGACCCTGAGCCACCACGTATTTTAATGAATTCGGAATCTTTAGAATCAAGCGATTCCGATTCGAGTGATGAAGGTGCTTTACAAATTCATCAGCCTAGTGCAGTTCAAAATTCTATTCCTGTCCCACCACCCACATATTTGAATTCGGGGACTTCTAGTTTGCCTTATCCTTTTCAAAGGCCTGCCGTACGTCAGGCTCGCGAAGGTGAAAGTGTTTATTGTTACTGTAGATGTCCTTACGATGAAGTATCCGAAATGATAGCATGTGATGCCGAAGGTTGTCCCATTGAGTGGTTCCACTTTGAGTGCGTCGGTATTATGGTACCGCCTAAAGGCAAATGGTACTGTCCCGAATGTCGAAAAAATCAAAGTTTCTCAGGTTACAGATAAGTTTATTATAATTTAAGTGTATATATCTTTACTTGTAATGATATTTGTATATAACTTATTATGTAGATATTTAGCTTTACCTGTATATCTTTGTAGGTAGTTTGGATAAGATAGGAGATTAGGTCTGAAAAATGTATCATTGTTATAAAGTTCACATTGCTTGATTTAGGTCTAGTGACCATCTCTGTAACCTGGCAAATTGTTGACATTATCATATAAAGTAAAAACAATATTATAAATCCAATTTTTGATACCATCTTGACTGTTTTATTTATTTGATTCTCATTTAAAAGTTTATTTAGTTCGATCAGTCGAGGGTTCTTTAATAATGTTATTAAAGGATTGAAAGAACAAACCGTAGTAGATTTCTATAAAAAATTCTGAACTACCGGGCTACGTATAATACACATATCCATTATCCATGCAAATTCCAAAATTTCATTTTTCTAGCGCTAAGTATACCGTTTGGAAGGTAAGTCGAAGACGGACGGACGGCAGACGTGACGAAACTATAAGGGTTCCGAGACGAAAACTACGGAACCCTTAAAATTTGAGCTATATTAAATGAATGACCTACATTACCATAGCTATTAAGTATTTATATTATCGCTTTTCTATAAACTATTATGTAGAATCCTATATCTTCTATTTATATCTATACATATAATAGAATCGTAACTGGTCGCTCTGTCTGTACATGGTAGATATAATAGGTCTTTACCTATGAAATTGCCGTTCTGCAGTACTGGCCATTTCAAATCAAAATAATTTTTGTTTGGCTAAGAATTCTAATTTCAAATTAATTTTATTTTAACAACATGGAATTGTTTTTCCAAAAGTAGTCATTTGTTTATTGATTAGTGTTGTATACGTTAAAAATTCGAGTAATTATGGAATATGAGTACCGTCGTGGCAGCAACGCGGCACAAGCGGCACGCAACATCAACGACGTTTACGTAGCTAACACTACAAACCAACGCACCACCTGTTATTGGTTTGCTCGCTCCCGTTCTGGAAATTTCGCCCTGAAAAATGAACCTCGCGGTCGTCCGAAGACTTTGGTCGACGATGACGAATTAAAGGCGATTGTGGAAGCTACACAATCTACGGCTGAATTAGCAGCAGCTTTCGACGTTAGCGTCCAAACAATATCGGTCCATTTGCGTCAAATTGGCAAGGTAAAAAAGCTTGACAAATGGGTGCCCCACGAACTCAATGATCGCCAGCGCGTAGTACGCGTCGAGACGTGCCTTGCACTGCTCAACAGACACACAAATGAAGGAATTTTGAACCGCATTATTACCTGCGATGAAAAATGGATTCTGTTTGATAACCGCAAGCGCTTAGGAAGTTGGTTGGATCCTGGTTGCACCATCCTGGAGCACCTAAACAATGCCCTAAATGAAAACTTACCCCTAGAAAAGTGATGGTCACTGTTTGGTGGTCTAGCGCCGGTGTGATTCATCACAGCTTCTTACCAAACGGGGTGAGCATTACTGCAGATGTGTACTGTGAAGAACTGAACACAATGATGGAGAAGCTGGTACATCTCCAACCAGCATTGGTCAGTCGCTCGGCTTCGCTGCTCCTGCACGACAACGCGCGACCTCATACTGCACAGCAGATAGTCTCCAAGTTGCAAGAACTGGGATTGGAAGCTCTCCGTCATCCACCCTACTCACCAGACCTTGCGCCTACAGACTACTACTTTTTCCAGAATTTCGATAACTTCTTGGCGCGAAAAAAATTCAATACCCGAGAGGCAGTACAAAATGCCTTTGAAGAATTTGTTGCCTCCCGTCCAGATGATTTCTTTAAGAAGGGCATCAATAAACTGCGACTGCGTTGGCAAAGATGCATTGATTGCATGGTGATTACTTCGATTCATACAAATAAAAAATGCATGAAAAAAAATCCTTTAAATTCTTTGATACAAAACGTCAATTTCATAGGTAAAGACCTAATGTAAGAAAAACTATTACAGGGGATCTAATGAACGACATAGAACCCAAAACAAGGATTTTGAGAATTTTTGTCTGTTTGTCTGTACGTTTGCACGCGCTAATCTCTTAATGTACTGAACGGATTTTGATGAAATTTGGTATGGTATTAGTTTAGACTCTAGAATAACACATAGGTTACTTTTTATTGCGGAAAAATGTACGGTTCCCGCGATATTCGTTTTTGTACGTACGAAGACAACGGCTTAACCGACTTCCAAAAAAGGAGGCAGTTATACATTCGGCTGTTTATTTTTTTTTATTTTTTTTGTATGTTCAACGATTACCTACTCCGCCGCCTGTGGACCTATTTTCAAAAATCTTTTTTGCTGTAATGGGTATAATCCCCAATTTGTCTTTCTGACACCAATGTGGTGACCTGATGATGGGATCCATGAGGAATCGAGGGAACTCCTCTAAATGTATATGGACACATAGTGATTTTGACTTTTTCTGAAGTAGTCCAGGCATATGCTACCAAAAATAAATATTTTGCATCAAGGTATACCTGGATACAAAAGTACTGAACAGAACTCCCGAGTCGTTATAGATATACGTTTGGGGATTTCGGCGTTGTTAAAAGAACTGAAAGCATATGCCACTATGTCAATCAAAGTAATCATCATCATAACACCATACACTATCACATGATGATAATATTTACTTCTCATAGTCTTTTACACCGACACGTAAGTATATCTTTGAACATTAATCTGCCGTTTGTCGAAGCATTTTCAAAATTATTTTGTTGTTGTAAAGAATATAATTCGAAATTGGTCCCTTAGTCACCAAGGTGGAGGCCTGATGATGGCATTCATGAGAAATCGAGATAACTCCACAAAATTATAAGTACATTTATAGTAATTTTGTGCCAAGGTGTACCAAAAGCACAGATACACGTTTAAAAATTTCGGCACTGTTTAAAGAACTGCAAGCTTTTTTTTTTCAATCTGAATATTTAAATTTTGTCGAATGTTAATTTTTAATAATGATCTTTTGTTGTTTTTATAACGCTTCTATTAGTTTTACCTGTATGTTTGCTTGCTTGCTTGTAACCGACTCCTTTGGGCTCGATTTTGTCCTACTTTGAACGATCAGATTTAATTCAAACTTTGCACACCTGTCAAAGACCGATGACAATGCAATAATTCGATTTAATTTAATTTTAACAATAAAAAAAAAAATATTTTAAAAATTAAAATTATAAATTATTATAATAAATAATCATGCGTGCAGTTCCAGGCTTACTCTTTGGCAAATCGTACTAAAAATCAAAAAATAAATTATAGTTTAAAAAAACTAAAATAACACGCTTTTATAGAAAAACTAACTAAAAAACAAAAAATAAAATTTAATAAATTTGGATTAAGAATAGTGTAAATGGAAAATAAATGTTTATTATTGTAAAAATGCGTGGAGTTGTAAAATAAAATGTTTATAACTATTGACACTATGCACACCACGCTTTTTTACGCACACCACGATTTTCTATAATAGCGTGTTTTTTTAGTTTATTTTAAACTATAATTTATTATTACTTAAACAATATGTAGTTTTATGGGTCTTTTGCCTGAAATAAATATGATTTGATTTGATATGCCATTCACAGTAATCATCACCACCATCTTACGATACACCAACACCAACATAATAATAATTATGGTGACATAGGTACACCTCATAGTTTAGTACCCCGATATCTTAATGTATTTAAAATTTGGCTATAGCCAAAATTATATTATAATAATGTATTTAATTATATTTAATGCTCACTGCTACATTTTTTCAGCCGACTACTACAATTAAACTAAACACACCGGCATATGTACCGGCGGTCCATAATTTAAAAAATATGGTTTTATTTTAAAATCTACTTACTACACTTCTTTTGTTATTTAAAGTTTCATTTGTTTTACTTATAATGAGATCACATTAAGAACTGATTTTTCGAGTAAAGGCTATTTGTGAAAAATGGTACATTTTTGAACATTTCATGTAACCGGGAAAAGTGAAACTTAATATTAAAATAACAATAATTAAATTAGAAAAATGGTGATTAATATCGCGTATTTCCTCCACGTGCTCTTATTAAAGTTTCTACCCGTCTAGGCATACTGAGAATTATGTTATCGATGGTCTCCTGGGATAGTCTCCGCCATTCCTCAACTACGGCGATTCGCAGTTCACCCACGTTTGCAGGAGCTGGAATTCTGGACTTAACTTTTCTTTTCAGCAAGTCCCAAACGTGCTCTATTGGGTTCATATCCGGTGATCTCGCCGGCCACTCCATAACAGTGATATTCATATCATTAAGATAAGCTTGAGTTACCCGAGCGGTATGCGGCCGAGCATTATCCTGCATAAAAACAAAATCGTCACCGATATATGGGGCAAACGGTACGACATTTTCTTCTAAAACTCTCTGATATAGCGGTCTGCAGTCAGACTCCCTCTGTCAATCACTACCAAGTCTGTGCGAGCTCTCAAACAAATGCCCGCCCAAACCATTATTGATCCACCACCGTATGCAAGTTTCAAAATTTGTCTGAATGTATCGTTCTCCTTTGCGTCTGTATATTCTTTGCCTGCCGTCAATTTGATTTAAGAGAATTCTGCACTCATCACTAAACAATACCTTTACTCCATTGGTCCGCGTTCCAAAGTCGATGTTCCTGAACAAAAGTTAACCTGTTTCTACGATGATTTACCTCGAGCCTTGAAGCCTTGGCGGGCACAAATGAACCCAAACCAACTTCTTCGAACCTTCTTCGTACCGTACGCTCACTTACGGTTACACCCCGCACTGCTTCTAACTCATGTCGGGCTTGGAAGGCCGTCAAACGGGGGTTCCTACGTACACGAAGCCGAATGAAACGATCATCCCTACTCGAAGTGCGTCTTTTTCTGTCTTGTCCTGCTCTTCTCACATAAGTACCGGTCTCCCTGAACCGTTGGATACTGCGATGGATCGTTGAAACTGGTCGACGAAGATCTCTGGATATCACTCTGTAGGTTTGACTATTTCTTCGCATTACGAGTGCCCTGGCAATCTCCGTTGGGGCTAAGTCAGGCATAATTCAGTCCTCAACTCCAAAAAGATACGCGATTAAAAAAAAACTAACAAAAAAAAGTATTTCAATGAAATTTTAAATCAAACTCAGAAGGAAGAAATACTCGAAGTTCGCTCTAGATAAGGTGTATTTGAATAAAATTAAAACAATTGCATAAAATGTGATGTTCAGTTGTTTTCTTAATTTGAAAATATTTCTTTTTAAATTAAATGACGTATAAACCAGCCAGCAACCTTATATGATACTGATATCAAACCTTTATTTTATGTTCCGCTAAATATGCCGGTGTGTGTACAATAGATAATAAGTGATTATAAAGATAAGACATTATAAAAGACATATTAATAATATAGTGTCCAATAATTATCATTACTGGTGATCATTTATTTGGTCCACAGATCGGTAATGCTTATTTGGGGAAATACCACGGCCTCTCAGAAAACCTTCTTATTTTTAAACAAATACTTAATTCACTTCACTTATACATAGCAAATTAGAAAGTTTTCACTTATACATAGGAAATTAGAAAAGCTAGAAAGTGATTAAAACGTCTTAAATTAATCTTAACCTCAAATCCATAAGAACTTAAATTTTAAAATTCAATTATAAAATAGTAAATAGAGCTCTGCTTGGATGACGACCACTTTCTCTGGATACACTTGGCTCAATATAATATTAACATAGGTGCTTTATATATCGTAAAACAAAGTCTAACATAAAAAACTTTATTGAGAGTCTTACTACGTATTTAAATAAAAAAAGATCGTTAATAGTTGGCGATTTTAATATCAATCTACTTACCAAAAATAATCAAACCACCAACTATATTGACACACTAACCGAAAATGGATATGAAATCATAAATAAAATTGACCCAGATTTCTACACGCGAGAGACTAATACCACAAGAACTATACTTGATCATGTGTGTACAAACTTAAGAGGTAATACTTGTCATGTTGCTATAGTTGAAACAGCAATGTCTGATTATAAGCACATTTATTTTGAAATAAGAAAGGTTTCAACACAAACAACTAAAAAAAATAATTACCAAGCTATTGATAATGAAAAACTGTATAAATAATGGAAGAGAGTATGAAAAATTGTACTTACACAGAATTCAGTAAACTAGAGTACAGTATAGCAGCCGCAATAAATCTCAGTAAAATTAGTAAGGCAAAGATAGTAAATGCGCCGAAACAAGAGTGGATAAACAAGTATATAATAAAACAGATTATTGAAAGGAACTTCTTGTGGTGAAAGCTTAAAACTAATCAGAAAGATAAGAAAATTAGAGAATACTTTATTAAAAAAAGAAATTCAGTTACCATTACCATTAAAAATGGCGAAATCTTCATAATACGATAACTTGTTCTTGAAATGTAAAGATAAACCTGCGAAAATGTGGAGTCTTATTAATAGCCTGTGCCACAACAAAAATAGACAATATAACTACTAAATCTATCAAATCTTTAAAGCCTATTATTCTTGATGACTTAACTAAATGTATTAAACAAATGTTTACAGGATTTTTCCTGATAGCCTCAAAATAGCAAAAGTCATCCCTATCTACAAAAGTGGTGACTTGACCCGGGGAACTATCGACCTATATCTGTACTCCCAGTTTTGTCTAAAATTTTAGAAAAAGTGTTGTATAATCGCTTAGCAAACTATTTAAATATAAATAAAATTTTATATAAAAAACAATACGGTTTTAGGCCCCATTCTAACTGTTTATCTGTTACTATAGATCTTGTCACAAAAATTAAAACTAATATAGACAAAAAACAAATAGTTTTAGGTATATTTATAGACTTGAAAAAAGCTTTCGATACAGTCAGCCACGAAATACTTTTGGACAAATTGAAAAGCATTGGATTTACTGATATTTCGTACAATATGTTTGAGTCTTACCTTGCAAATCGTTACCAAATCGTAAAAATTGATGAATGTGAATGTAGTCTTAGACTTATCATTTGTGGTGTCCCTCAAGGATCAATTTGAGGCCCCTTATAGTTCTTCATTTACATAAATAGTCTACATCTAGGGCTTAGGGAGATGCTAGACTTTACGCAGATGATACCTGTTTATTTTATTTCGGTCAAACGATACGTAGTGTCATTTCTGATGCACAACATAATTTAAATTTATTAAATACGTGGTTTCGTTCAAATTTATTGACAATCAACATAAGCAAAACTATCTACATTATATTTACTGCTCGAAATAAAAAATCCATGATTTCGAACCACTTAAAAATTTAGATTCAAGTTACTACGAGTAGAGTTTGAATTTATAAAATTAGTTTGAAAGTAGGTAGCAAACAGGTAACAGACTTTAACACTGGTAGCAAATTCTCCTTCGTAACACATAGAAGAAGGAAAAGTGGAAGTAGCTCTACTATTACTTTTGACAAAAGACCAAAAGACTTTAGGATTATCAATTAAAAAGCTTTCTGTTTTATGAATGTATGACTCATAGCACGATAGTTCTAGTAATTTGGCTCTTTTTCTTAAAAGGGCAAAAGAGATGTAGTCATTGTAATTCCCATATATTTTGAATTCTCAGTGAAACTTATGTTTCTCCTTTAGAACCTTTTTTTAAAGCAGAATCATACCAAAGGGGATAATAGTTAAATGAAATGACTTTGTGGGGTATGTGAGAATTACGAAGGTCATAGATAATGTCGTAGAAGTATTTTAAAGCATCATCTAAAGATTTGTTGCTATGGTGCTCCTCCCAAACAATTGTGTTTAACGAGGTGCAAATCAAATCAAAGTCACCTCGGCTGTAAATATATTTCAGTCTTTTTTTATTCTTAGACGCGTTTGTGAAACCACGTATTAAATCGATACATAATGAACGATGGTGAGGTATGTATTGCAGAAGGTGTATAAGTTTTTTGCCACGAACACTCTCCCACGCTGGCGAAGCTGCGGGCAAAAGCTAGTACGTAAATAAAAATGAAATACCGAAATGTTTGTACGCACATAACTTCCAAACGACTGCACCAAATTGGATAAATCTATCTTTTATGTATTCGTTATTGTCAGAAGAAGCTTTGTATGGCAAAAAAAAAATTTTTAAAATGTCTAATATATAAAATTCTCGTGTCTTAGTGTTCGGGGACACTCCTCCGAAACGGCTTGAACGATTCTTATGAAATTTTTGCATATTCGGTAGGTCTGAGAATCGGTCGTAATCTATTTTTTTTCCCCTAAATGAAAAGGGTGACCCACCTCTAAATACTAAGGCGGGTCAATAAGTCCGTGACTTTTTGAATTTCTAACCTCCTTACTGAAAAAGAAACACTACTCCTGTCAACAGGCATCTGTCAGTTGACTCCTATCAAAATTTGAACTTGTTGCGTCAGTTAGTTTGTGTTTTACAGCTATCTTTATCAGACTATCCAGTAACTTAAGGAAACAATGGAAAAAAGTGAATTTCGTGTGCTTATTAAGCATTATTTTTTGCGAAAAAAAACCATTACCGAGACCAAGGCTAAGCTTGATAAATACTATGGGGACTCTGCACCATCGATTTCAATGGTAAAAAAGTGTTTTACTGAATTTCGTTGTGGCCGTACAAGCACTGAAGATGCCGAACGTCCTGGACGCCCAGTTGAGGTCTCTACACCCGAAACAATCGAAAAAATTCACGATATGGTGTTGGCTGACCGAAGATTGAAAGTGCAAGAGATTGTGGAAGCCATACGCATCTCGCATGGCTCAGTGGTTTCAATTTTGAATGATCACTTGGGCATGAGAAAGCTTTCCGCAAGTCGACCACAAACGCAATCGTGTAACAACTTCACAGGAAGGTTTGGCGTTGTTTAATCACAATATGGAGGAGTTTTTGCGCCGTTTTGTAACCGTGGACGAAACATGGATCCATCACAACACACCAGAGACCAAACAACAGTCAAAACAGTGGGTTTCTAAGGGTGAATCGGCGCCAAAGAAGGCCAAGGTGGGTTTGTCAGCCAATAAAGTTATGGCGACTGTTTTTTGGGATGCACGTGGGATAATCCACATTGACTATCTTCAAAAGGGAAGGACAATTAATGGGGAATATTATGCCAACTCATTGGACCGCTTCAATGAGGATTTGAAAAAAAACCGACCTCATTTGGCCAAGAAAAAAGTTCTTTTTCACCAAGACAATGCAAGGGTGCACACATGTGCAGTTGCCATGGCAAAAATACATGAATTGGGCTATGAATTGCTCCCACATCCACCCTATTCTCAAGATTTGGCTCCGAGTGACTACTTCTTGTTCCCAAACCTGAAAAAATGGCTCGGTGGAAAAGATTTGACTCCAATGATGAAGTCATCTCGCAAACAAAGGCCTATTTTGAGGACCTCGACAAATCATATTTTTTGGAAGAGATAAAAAAATTGGAGAAGCGTTGGACAAAGTGTATAGAGTTCAAGGGGGACTACGTTGAAAAATAAAATGATTTATTTATCAAAAAATCTGTGTTTTATTCCAAAAGTCACGGACTTTTTGACCCGCCCTCGTATTATTTTTTTCGACAATTTTTTTTTATGACGTGGCATTAAAGAATACAACCCTAAAATTTTATTCTTCTACTAAGAATTATTTGTCACTGGGTAGTAATCATCTCGTATTGTTATTTTGACATCTTAATAATTGATGGTTTTCAAAACGATTAAATATAAAGTGAGTACAAGTATTTTCAAATATTTCTTCATTATAAATAAATAATAAAGGAAGTTATTTCATGGACCCGGTTTTAGACGCGTGTCCTCACAAAGAGGCGTGCTGCCAATTTGGTAAGTGTACTTCAATATTCGATGCTACCAACGCTACCTACACTTTCTTGTGATAGCCACGAGCGCACAGAATATAGGTGTACCTACCTACAGGTGTCTTCAACGTATATTCAACCTACAGGTGTATTCAACGAGCGTAATCACTAATCAGTGTTCGATTCTCGTTGCAAAAATATAATATGTGACCTGACCAGATTATACTAGGATTACTAGGTATATAATAATTATAGATAATAGACGTATAAAAAAATGACATAGGCGCAGCCGAAAAGATTTACTTAGTTATGTACCGGTACTGATATTACTTACGTAATATTGTGGCCTGATGATGGGAAAAATATTATTTTATTCCGATAAAAATACGCCCAATATATTCCCTCGGTCCCTGTGATATCCAGCAGGAGCTGTAGGTATATACCTAAATACGCAGTCGCCAGTCACTGAAAACTATTAATTTTTTTTTTGTTCTAGGTCGCTCGGACAGAATAATATATGGATTTCTAAAAGAAGTTGGCACAAACGTCTTTACACGTAAGTTAATGGCAAATAACAATAGGTATTATTCGAGTGATTAACTTATTTAGACGCCCGTCAACGATATCACCGACATGTTAGTTAAGAAGTGTTTACCTCTAACGGCAGTCCCAGTTCATTATTTATTAAATTACTATTTATTATAGAAATGTCGGAGCCCTGATGGTTTAACATTTATTAAGTTAACTAAAACAATGTTCTTATTCAATGTCGTCCAAAATTTACCCAGAGTCAACAGCGATGAAATATGGTTTTAGATTTTATTCTTGCTCATAAATTCTACACCCGGCATATTTCGGGATTGCCCTTTTGGTGAGATCATAATATATACTTTTAAAGAACATATTGGCAACCATTTCATTGCTGTCGACTCTGGGATTTTTTTGTATGTATCTTTGCCAACTCCTTTCGACGACCATTCAGTTTATTTACGTTTAGAATATTATTCCGCTCGCTCCTCTCGCGAGTATCGGGCTTCCCTGTGGTTGAAACGTATTTGTTTAGCAACTACTAATCACTATAAATAATCTGAAACGCCGAGAACTAAGTATTTAAAAATATTAAAAATAAATAGGTAAAATAAACAGTGTTAAATTCATTAACAATACATTTATTTAAAATAGAAACCCATTTAAATATAAAAGTTTCCGCCTAAAACGCGCGAATCAGTAAATGTAGTCAGCGAATAAATTACGACTTCGTGCATTTAATTACGTACATATATTATTATCCCTTCGTTTTTGTTTCACCAGGGCAATTCTTTTCCGTCGTATTGAAGGAATTTGCCACTGTCTTTCTCCCCCAATTTCTCCAAGGTGTTAAAAAGTTCTCGTATGCTGGTCTCGACGTCTAAAGGTGCATTTTTCCCGCCCATGTCAGTGCGCACCCAGCCCGGATGGATGGCGGTCGCCAGGATCTTCTTGTCTCTAAACTCTACGCTCATACTCTTTGTTGCTGCATTCAGCGCTGCCTGAAAATCCATTTAAAGGACCTAGATTAGCCTGTATAATGTAAAACCTATAAGTATTTATCAAATAGCACCCGATACCAGTACCTATTATTCAATTACGTTTTACATCAGTCACCGCTCGCTGCTGGTTAACGCTGTTACATGTTAATGACTGTATTTTAAATAAAAAGTAAACTAAGGTCAATTCCAATTTCCAGCTTAGAGGCAGTTTATCAGGTCATCTATGTAGTTTTTAACCGTCACGTTTAATTTTATTTGTTAGACTTTATAACAGCGCCGTCCGGTTTAAATGTCCGGATACTCAGTTTTGTCTATGCAAATTAAGCCAAACATAAAAGCAATTAATACTCCGTTGATCCTAATTAGTCTAAACGTTAACGAAACAATAGCTCGCTATAATTCTACCAATTTGAAAACAATTATTTAAACATTTTTTGCATAGCTTTTATCGCGGGCTTTGAGCGCGGCGACCGAATCAAGAAATTCCGTTACGAAAATTAACCTAACTACCCCCACTCCGACCGGCACAGCGGTGCGGCGTTGAAAGCCGTGCATCATCTAACGTCGTTTCAGTTCGGCAGACTTCGGCACGGTGTTTGTGTGCGTGCGACTAGACGTATGCGTGTAGACTTACTATGCAATAGCTTTACCGCGGCAGTCCCCGAGTGTCACACGTATTTTTTTTTACTTTGACTTATGGTAGTACGCGTTTTTTGAGCGCGTGCCAGGGGTCGTGGGTCGAATCCCGACGAACAAAAAGTTTTTCTATGTTCCTGGGTCATGGATGTATATTAAATATGTGTATATATAATAAAAATCTTAAATATATGTATAGTATAAAAGTATTAAATATACTTCCCGTTGTCCGGTCCCTGTAACACAAGCACCTACTTACCACGGTGCCAGATTGACGTGGTGTGAAGCGTCCATAGATATTATTATTACTGTAACGGCAGTGGAGGTAGGCTAGTATTTGTGACTTGTGGGTGACGTGATACCTTGGAGCATCTGTACGGGTAGAATCCTCCCTGGTCGTTACTGGCGATGGAGCCGAGGATGGAGCTGATGTTGACGACGGCGGCACGTTCTATGCTCACTGGCTTGTCGCTGTTCGCCTCTGATGCTCGAATCATAAGCGGCAGAAGTGCCTGAAACACATACAGAGTACAGAAACTACTGAGTAATTACATACGTACAGTAAAACCTAATTGTTAATGGCCCTAGGCAATGGTCTGTAATAGCCAGATGGTAAGCGATTACTAATTAATACTCTCGCAACACCAGTGAAGTCAAACTGGTAAATCCTCTGGTGTTGCGTCCCTGATCCCTAAAAATAATCCCCCCCCCCCCCCTTAGGCTCTCCCGCAAATGTAGTTTGGCCTAACTTGGCGCACCTACCTTAGTCAACATGATCGGCGCCACTGTATTAACCGTGAAGTTCTCCAGCAGCTGCTCGGCCTTCGCCAGGTTGATCTTGGTGAACTTGGTGGTGACCCCCGCGTTGTTAATCAGCAGGTTTAGACCCTCGCCCGTCACGTTTGATATTTGCGATACTACGTTCTCGTATTTTGTTGCGTCTGTTACGTCTGGAATTTTGAATGTAAAGTGTTAATTTCAGCTTTGCAAGAAGGAGTATGACGCGGTGACAGCAGAAACTTAGAACATTTTCGATTGTGTCATCTTAGAACCTTTATTATATTGTTATTATTAGATTGGAAAGAATTTTTACTATTAAAATATTGATTTGACATACCTATTATATATTTAAATTAAATAATATGTCAAATAAATATTATAATAGGTTTTCTTTCCAATCTAATAAAGCATAAAAGATGATACCTACAATCGAAAATGTTTACCACATTTTTTACGGTCTTCGAAAAATAAAACGTACAGACGTGTGCATTAGGGTTATCCGTAGTACAAAATAGAAAGGCAGATGGATGGGCTGGGCAGTGAGGTATATATTTTTAGGGTTCTGTAGTTCACGTCTCGGATGATTTTTAAAGTGGGGGATGTTTTTTTTTCTCCTGTCTACCAGTGTAGGGTATCAACTATCATTAGATGTCTTTTAAAAATATTGAGAGTTTGCTAAGACGATTGATTGCTTTAGGTACCTATCCGCTTGCGAGATCTTCAACTTTAAAGCGCATTTTTTTGTTAAAATAGTATAGAATAAAAAAAAGTGTGTGTCAGCTCCGACGCACGACTAGAGTTTACTCTAAAAAGTAAAATTTTGTGTGCAATGCACTAGCGATCGATTTGAGTTCAAAAATTCGCGCCATGTGAAAAAAAGTGAAAGGTGCGCAGAATAGGTTGCGCACGAAAACGTAACGAGGTCATTCGTTCAGTAGCTTTTACTCCTCATATTTTTTTCATTCCTTATATGAAAATCGATTCTTAAGGAGTAAAGTCCAAAAAGAACTGAAAAATTCATGATGGTGACACGTCATGTGAAATTTGAAGAAAAACTTTAACAGCTTATATTTAAAATCTTTAACTTTGTTAGTGCAGACGTTATAGAGGCCTAAGTTGTAAAATACATTGTGCAAAGGCCATTTACTTACATAGATAACATAAATAAGAAAATTATTTTACGAGTTATTTTATTACTTACCTAAATTAAGGATGTGCAGATTTTTATGCTCTCGAGATATACTCGCCAACTCCTGTAAAAAATCATTTATGATGACAATATTATTATTACATAAGCTGGGGGAATAGTGGCAGCCCCAAAGAGAGATCTCGGACCGAGCGATGTGATGTGCTCGGTCAGGCCGACTTGTAGTCTGGTTCACAAGTGTCATTTCCCTCGGTTCTTGACCACCACCACCGAAAATTATGATTTTGGGCTCATTCGATTCGGAATGGCATCTAGAACATTCTATCAAAGTGCCAAGAGGGGCCGAAAAAAAATGCAAAAGTTATAAACAATAAAGTAAAATAAAAAATAAGGGTTTGGTTTTTTTTTAATTTTTCAAAAACTATTTGAGATAATCGAAATTTGAAAGAAGGATCCTTAAAGAGCAGAAAATTTCCTAAAAAAAGTCCTACCTCCCGGAACTGTACCGACAATCCTTATAATTTTAATTTAGCGGCGAAAATAACGGTTGTAAGCGTTTCAGATATTGTATAATATAAGGTAAATTCAATGACGGATATTTTGGGCATATGATCTACTGCTTGAACGTCGATACGTTTAGGCGGAAAAATAATTGATAAACTCAAAAAAAATATTCCTCTACCTGGGCTGATTGATAACTGGCCGAAACGACGAACTTAAAAAAATTATACGCAAAAAAGGAATATTACATTATATTCTGGCATCTTTTTGAAAATAGAACGCCAAATTTGAATTTAATCGAACTGATGGAATTTGTTTGAGAGGACGTAGAACTTTCTCTGTCGTAAATTTTCTTAACAATGGAAAGAAACGAAATTCGTGCGGTGATAAAGTTTTACGTTTTAAAAGAGAAAACAGCAACCCAGATTAAAACCAAGCTAGACAGTGTTTTAGGTAATTCTGCTCCTGCATTGAGTACAATTCACACCTGGGTAACTGATTTTAAACGTGGAAGACAGAGCTGCGAAGACGCCCACAGGTCTGGCCGTCCAAATGAAGTCACGAATCCGGACATGATCAAAAATATTCACAAAATTGTATTGAATGATCGGCGCTTAATGTTGCGAGAGATAGCAGAGATGGTGAGCATTTCATCTGAACGCGTTTTTAATATTTTGCACCAACATTTGGGAATGAAAAAGCTTTGCGCGCGATGGGTGCCCGCTTTTGCTCACTGTAGACCAAAAGCAACGTCGAGTGGATGATTCATCGGAGTGTTTGGCGCTGTTTAACCGAGATCCTAATGAGTTTTTGCGGCGTTATGTAACAGTCGATGAAACCTGGATACATCATTACTCCCGAGACAAAAGAACAATCTAAGCAGTGGACTGAGAGCGGAAAACCTGCGCCGAAGAAAGCAAAAACGGTTTTGTCGGCCGACAAAGTGATGGCGACTGTTTTTTGGGATGCTCGAGGGATTATTTTAGTGGATTATCTGCAAAAAGGAAAAACAATAAACGGAGAGTACTACGCAAGCTTGCTGCAAAAATTAAGTGAAGAAATCCAGAAGAAACGACCACATTTGGCCAAGAAAAAAATTTTGTTCCACCATGACAACGCACCTGCACACACGTCAATGGTTGCAGTCGCCAAACTCCATGAATTGCGGTTCGAATTGCTACCACATCCACCCTATTTCCCGGATCTGGCCCCGTGCGACTTCCACTTATTCACAAACCTGAAGAAATGGTTAGGTGGCCAGAGATTTTCATCAAATGAAGAAGTCATTGTTGCCGTGGACGTGTATTTTGAGGGGTTGGAGAAAACATTTTATCAAACTGGTGTAACGGCATTGGAGAAGCGCTGGACTAAATGCATCGAGGTAGAAGGAAACTACGTTGAGAAATAAATTTATTTTAAATAGATTTTTAAGTTTTTCTTTGTCGTTTCGGAAACTTATCAATCAGCCCTCGTATATAGGCGAGTTTACGTTGAGCGGAGATTCACCCAATAAGAGATGATTTTTTTACTTTGAGTATGACTATAATTTTTTTGCCTAACCGTTTTTATATGAGCAGTAGATCTACCCAAAATATCCGTAATTGATTTTACTAAATCTTATATTATATAGCGCCGAACTGTGAAAACTTATTGTAACTTGGCGCTAATTATTATTATTGGTCCGCCACAGATTACAATGTCTATATTCGTATATCGTACAGAATATTGATTGCTCTTTGACTATGAAAGAGTCGAGCGGTTTAATATTAGGTCTTTACCTATGAAATTTCCGTTTTGTATGAAAAAATTTAAACGAATTTTTTTCATGTATTTTTTATTTGTATTAATCGAAGTAATCACCCCTGCAATCAATGCAGCTTTGCCAACGCAGTGGCAGTTTATTGATGCCCTTAGTATTGAATTTTTTCCCGCCAAGAAGTTATCCAAATTCTGGAAAAAGTAGTAGTCTTTAGGCGCAAGGTCTGGTTAGTAGGGCGGATGACGGAGAGCTTCCAACCCCAGTTCTTGCAACTTAGAGACCGTCTGCTGTGCAGTATGAGGTCGCGCGTTGTCGTGCAGGAGCAGCGGAGACGAGCGATTGATCAATGCTGGTTGGAGATGTGCCAGCTTCTCCATCATTGTGTTCAGTTCTTCACAGTACACATCTGCAGTAATGCTCACCCCGTTTGGTAAGAAGCTGTGATGAATCACCCCGGCGCTAGACCACCAAACAGTGACCATCACTTTTCTAGGGGTAAGTTTTCGTTTAGGGCATTGTTTAGGTGCTGAACCAGGATCCAACCAACTTCCTGAGCGCTTGCGGTTATCAAACAGAATCCATTTTTCATCGCAGGTAATAATGCGGTTCAAAATTCCTTCATTTGTGTGTCTGTTGAGCAGTGCAAGGCACGTCTCGACGCGTACTTCGCGCTGGCGATCATTGAGTTCTTGGGGCACCCATTTGTCAAGTTTTTTTACCTTGCCAATTTGACGCAAATGGACCAATATTGTTTTGACGCTAACGTCGAAAGCTGCTGCTAATTCAGCCGTAGATTGTGTATCATCAGCTTCCACAATCGCCTTTAATTCGTCATTGTCGACCAAAGTCTTCGGACGACCGCGAGGTTCATTTTTCAGGTCGAAATTTCCAGAACGGAAGCGAGCAAACCAATAACAGGTGGTGCGTTGGTTTGTAGTGTTAACTCCGTAAACGTCGTTGATGTTGCGTGCCGCTTGTGCCGCGTTGCTGCCACGACGGTACTCATATTCCATAATTACTCGAATTTTTAACGTATCCATGATGACGAAAAAGATTGAAATGCGATGAAAATATAACACTAATCAATAAAGAAATGACTTCTTTTGGAAAAGAGAATTCCATGTTTTTAAAATAAAATTAATTTGAAATTAGAATTCTTAGCCAAACAAAAATTATTTTGATTTGAAATGGCCAGTACTGCAGAACGGTGGAAAAATTTTTGGTCATAAATTAGGTAGAGCCACACACCATATAAAAATATTTTGCAACATTGCATTGTGCAACTTTGCAATTTGAAACATTGTATTCTGCAACATTGCATTGTGCAACATTGCATTGTGCCACATTGCATTGTGGAAAATTTAATTGTGAAACATTGCATTGTGCAAATTCTTAGTTCCCAGTTCCTACTGCGCGAGGTGAGGACTTGTCCATGTAAATAACTGCGTTTTTCTAAATCAACTCGACCAACAAATATTGTTGATAAGACAATAGTGCCTGTCACACATACAGTTCTGACAGCGGAAAATAGCACGCGCCATTCCAACCCGCGCTCCGAACCGAACGTGTAAGGCTGGGACTATATTGTCCGGAATACGCAAGGCCGGAGAAAATTCAGAGCAGTACAATTAGAACTCTGCGCTAATATAATATAGCTGAAAATCGAACACACAAGTGTCAAGACAAATGTCAATATCTTATATTTTTAGAGCAGAAAATCGAACTCATGCAAATAATAGCGCAGAGTTCTATATTCAGTGCTCTGAATTTTCCCAGGCCCGCCATATTGAAATCTGGTGGGACTATAGGATCTGGAGATCATAATATAGTCCCAGCCTAAATGCGCGGGGCTGACAGACCGATCTGGCATGTCGATGATAGCGCACTTTCTACAGTTTGATCCGCGCGCTATGACGTATTATAAAAGGCACCGACACAGTCCAAACCGTCGCGCATTTGAGTCGTAATTGTCATGACAGTTCGATCTGCAGTGCAAACCGGACAGATCCTACCGCGGTTTGGAACGCAGTCCGATCCACGGTCCGAACTTAGTGTGCAGGGCGCTAATGTGTCTGGGTGGTACCAACACACTACACGTCTCACAGTGCTTACATTGATAGGTACAACTTGCAAGATATCTAAGTACCTACTCTCTAAATTTGGTTTTGGCTCCATTGTCTTTTATAACTGCCATATAACCTAAATCCACAACTACTTACCTAATACTAATTGTCTAGGAAGCTGCATGTACCGCGTCTCGTCACGGTCGGGTCGACGACACATTACCATAAGTACCTACTAGCCGCGAGAACATGAGGATAAAAAAAATTTGCATAATACCAACATAACCAGTTTGTGTGTTATAAATCTTTTAAATTAACTTAGATTCGTACATAACATTACACAAAACAGTAAAACACTAATAATAACGAAGGTAGATAGATACTTTTATACGTAATATTATTGGATATTTCTCAAACATATAATTTTTGGTGTCATGCGATTAAATAATAATCAGTGTGTGTCCCTGTGTTTGTATTATTTTATAGCAATTTGCGACTTCTCTTATACATGCGAGTCCGCACTGAACTTTCATAAGAGTAGTCAGTGTGTTGCTGGTTTGGAACACCCGGAACTCCCAGGTAGGTATCATAATTTAAAACGTCCACATTGCTCCAACTTTTTTCCTCCAAAGAAAATGTAAATCTAAGCGCAGTTTACAATGCTTATTTCGATGTAGGTACCTAGCTTTATGTAATTAAGCAATATCTGGGAATCTAGCAGCTCTGGGATCTCGCCCTCGAACTTCGTCACAACAATGAACAAAGTTACTGTGTGTTACCTATAGAGTGCGCTAGTGCCAAGGAACATGTTTGAAGTTTGATGATGCTCATTTTTAACCGGCTTCCAAAAAAGGAACGTTCTTATACGAGTACGTTCGGCTGTATGTTTTTTTTGTATGTTCAACGATAGCTCCGCCGTCTGTTGACCGATTTTCAAAATTCTTATTTTGATGTATTTTATATTAGTAGGTATATACATTTTTAAATTTGGCTGAAATTTTAACTATTTCTCTACTCAATCTTCAAAATTTTGAAGTCGGTACCAGCCCGAACAACATCCTGATAAAACAATATTTAAAATAGAACACGTTCAAGTTGGCTGGTACCGACTTTAAAGTTATTTTTAAGACTAAAGTAATTATAGTTAAAATTTCAGCCACATTTAAAAGGGGAATTATTTAGAAAATAAGTTTTATTTCATACTTTTTTGTGCATTTTTACTTTGGAAGTCGGTTTAATATTTTGTTTAAAAATAATAATAATTTTTCCCTTTTTAGTGATATTTGTTAAGTTATTATTAAGTAACACATTTTAAGAACGTTCAAAATAATCGATCGAATGTTTAACTGAATTCCAAGCCTTCATTCAGCCGCCAAACTTCCATTAGGTATTGTATTTAAGATAATGATGATGATTACTGTAAGTTACAAGACTTTAAAGTAATTATAGTTAAAATTTCAGCCACATTTAAAAGGGGAATTATTTAGAAAATAAATTTTATTTCATACTTTTTTGTGCATTTTTACTTTGGAAGTCGGTTTAATTTTTTGTTTAAAAATAATAATATTTTTTGTACTTATAAATCCTATGCGGTGATTGATTGCATCAAACGACGGATTTATTGTTTATATATTGTTTACATTATGCCATGATTTGAAAAATTTTATATTACTGTGCAAAATATGCGCCCCGTCATTTAAGGTAAGAGATTATAAACCAACTAATAAACGTCATGAATGACATCATCTATCATCTATGAACACTCACTGTCTGTCTCTTTCTATCTAGTAATTTATACTGTGCGTTTTATGAACACGACAACCGCTGTTCTAACTTATTCGTGTTTCAATAGTCCAACAAAGCATTCTCGTGTTAAAGTGTGTGAAATTTTGCGTTCAGTGATAATATTGTAACAGAAAATGGCACCAATTGGTGAGTATTCATTGTAAAACTTACCTCGGAAACATTCCGGCAGGTTGCGAATACGTGCTCAGCTTTGCGCAATTTTGTGAGATATTTTACTATACCAAAGCCTAGTCCTCTATTAGCTCCCGTGATAAGTACAGACTTCATTGTGATATAGGTATCAATATTTACATAAATTAAACTTGAGTTGTCGTAGATGTATTGTAAAGTTAAAATTCCAAGAGGCAATTCACAATTCACTGTCTCTGTCTCGTAGTAAACGTCAAAATGTCAATTTTTAATGTAGGGAAAGTTACAAGACATGTAAAACCGATTACACAAATAAAAAATATATTCTTATTAACAAGACGAACCCTCACCAGTAAGTTTCTTTGAACTTTACTTTTGATTTGTATATATATATATATATATATATTCGCTCTCTGTAAAAAATAACCTTAAAATTTATTTACGCAACTTGTTTTTTTTTTACTTTAACTCTTTCCTTGTGGGTTTTTGATGTCTTAAATTTAATATAACCTTTTATAGTATAATTATAATAAGCACAAATTTTATTACGATCTGAAAAAGAGGAAATATAATGGAACGTGTAGAAGGAAAGTTTCCAGAAAATAAATCCATTGCTACATAGACTTAATTTTTATGGGTATTTTGCCTGAAATAAATATGATTTGATTTGATTAGATATTATTTAATAATAGCTGTCGCATACAAATAACAATGTAATTTTTTTAAACATAAGTACAGAGACACTGGACTAATCTCCATATTATGTAATTATAATATTATAAGAATTTCATATTATGTACTTTCACTTTACTAACATAGTTGTAAGAACATTTGTACAATACTAACACAACTATGGATCTATGGTCTGAAATAAAGTATTATTATTTTTATTATTATAAGTGACTGATACATAAGTGATAAGTGACACCTACAACATACTCCCAACAGCCTACAGGGACCGGCCGATTTTTTAAAAATAAACCAAACGGGTAAACTGAATACACCTATAAATATTTGACAGTGAAGTGACAAATTGAACACAGTAAACAGTTAGTATGGGAAAATTCAATCATATTTTTTTATATTTTTCAATATTTCTCACTGTTTAAATATTCTTTGAACTTCCACAATTATTTCAAGACCAAAATTAGCTAAATCGGTCCAGCTATTCTTGAGTTTTACCAATAACTGCAATCCATTTTTTGTTTTAATTAACACTATACTTCAAAATCATAAAAACAAGAAAAATATGAAGTAAAATTTTATAAAATTTGTTGCTAGGTGGATGGATTTACTGTGGCAGAACAAGCAAATTGGTTTTCCCCATTGTCTATGTCCAAGGTACTATTGATATCTGCTTAGGCCAAATATGCAGTGCTGTAATGTCCACTCTACATGTAATTTTATTTTGCCTTTAATAATTCACTTTTCTGTACAATACCCTCACAAATGCATAAAACACATTTTCATAGGAAGAGAAACAGTATTGTTGGTGGGGTTTGCACATAATTTTTGGATGCTTCTCAACTATTCACAACTTGTAATAGGTAATTGGTTTTGTGGTGAATATGACTGTTAACTTGAAATGGGATTTTGGAACTGTACATTCAATTAATCAATTTATGGTTTTCCTGCTGATTCAGTGTCCATTATTAGTTGGCATATTTGTAGGATAAATAACTTTTAGGCAATATAATATATAAGATTTTATTTTACAATTATTTTATTGTAAATGTTATCAATTAATTTGCAACTTACTTATCTGAACTTATCAATAAGTTTAAATCATCAAAAACTACAAATTATAATTTTTGTCTGACTGAACATTATGATTTAATTGATTCAAATATGAACACTATTGTAATTAAAATAAAACCTATTGGCTGGTTCACTATTTGTGCTTAAACAGATCTGTAGGTCTAAAAAGACCACATGCACAATATTGCTAAAAGTAAATCATTTGCAGCATTCCTTGCAATTTTGTTAAAAGTTCGTAATATTGTCACATTTTATAGCAACATTGCAGCAATTCATTTCTTAAGCAGATTCATATTTGTTGGTTATGTTGCCACATGAAAAAAGAATATAACCGTAACCAACCGAATAACCACATATTCTGTCTTTGTGTAAAAAATACTAGTCTTAGAGGTTAATCTAGATTCTAGAAGAACTATTTAAGTACTATTTGTCAAGTCTCAAAAGCCTCAAACAACAAAATTAAAATTAATCACATATATGTATACTTTGTTGTTTAAATGGGATAAAAAAATTTTAAACAATACCAAAACAATATTTAAATTACTACATAGTATAAAACAGAGCCGCTTTTTCTGTATGTCCCTATACATAAAATATGTACTAAGGCGGGTCAATAAGTCCGTGACTTTTTTAATTTCTAACCTCCTTACTGAAAAAGCAACACTACTCCTGTCAACAGGCATCTGTCAGTTGACTCCTATCAAAATTTGAACTTGCTGCGTCAGTTAGTTTGTGTTTTACAGCTATCTTTATCAGACTATCCAGTAACTTAAGGAAACAATGGAAAAAAGTGAATTTCGTGTGCTTATTAAGCATTATTTTTTGCGAAAAAAAACCATTACCGAGACCAAGGCTAAGCTTGATAAATACTATGGGGACTCTGCACCATCGATTTCAATGGTAAAAAAGTGGTTTACTGAATTTCGTTGTGGCCGTACAAGCACTGAAGATGCCGAACGTCCTGGACGCCCAGTTGAGGTCTCTACACCCGAAACAATCGAAAAAATTCACGATATGGTGTTGGCCGACCGAAGATTGAAAGTGCAAGAGATTGTGGAAGCCATAGGCATCTCGCATGGCTCAGTGGTTTCAATTTTGAATGATCACTTGGGCATGAGAAAGCTTTCCGCAAGTCGACGACAAACGCAATCGTGTAACAACTTCACAGGAAGGTTTGGCGTTGTTTAATCACAATATGGAGGAGTTTTTGCGCCGTTTTGTAACCGTGGACGAAACATGGATCCATCACAACACACCAGAGACCAAACAACAGTCAAAACAGTGGGTTTCTAAGGGTGAATCGGCGCCAAAGAAGGCCAAGGTGGGTTTGTCGGCCAATAAAGTTATGGCGACTGTTTTTTGGGATGCACGTGGGATAATCCACATTGACTATCTTCAAAAGGGAAGAACAATTAATGGGGAATATTATGCCAACTTATTGGACCGCTTCAATGAGGATTTGAAAAAAAACCGACCTCATTTGGCCAAGAAAAAAGTTCTTTTTCACCAAGACAATGAAAGGGTGCACACATGTGCAGTTGCCATGGCAAAAATCCATGAATTTGAAAATCCATCATTGACTCCAATGATGAAGTCATCTCGCAAACAAAGGCCTATTTTGAGGACCTCGACAAATCATATTTTTTGGAAGGGATAAAAAAATTGGAGAAGCGTTGGACAAAGTGTATAGAGCTCAAGGGGGACTACGTTGAAAAATAAAATGATTTATTTATCAAAAAATCTGTGTTTTATTCCAAAAGTCACGGACTTATTGACCCGCCCTCGTATAATGAAGCTTTGCTACAGTATGCTTAGATCTTTAAAACTACGCAACGGATTTTGATGCGGTTTTTTTTATTAGATAGTGTGATTCGTCTGTTGTGCGTTGTGTGGGCTAGTGTTGTCCTGAAGCAGCAGTGGCCTAGAGCGAATGACCAACCTTGGTTGCTAATGTCCATCATGATTTGCTGTTGCTGGCAATAGACATCTGCTGTAATCGTCTGGCCAGATTTGAGAAAGCTGTAGTGAACGACACCGGCACTAGTCCACCAAATGCTCACAAGTAACTTTTTTTGAGTCACTTTTCGCTTGGGACAGGCTTTGGCTGGTTCGCCAGGGTTCAGCCATTACGATGAGCGTTTCCGATTCGTACAGGATCGACTTTTCATCACAGGTAATGATTCGATTTAAAACCCCTTCATTATTGTGCCAGTTGAGTAATGTAACGCAACAGTCGACGCGCGTTTGTCCGTTGTCGGTATGCTGCACTCAATTTATTGAGGAGGACCTTTCAAACTTTTTCACCTTCCCAATTTGCTTCAAGTGTATTAAAACAGTTTTATCACTAATACCGCAGCCTGCAGCTAACTCGGACGTGATTTGCAAAGGAACCGCTTCCACAATAGCCTTTAATTCTTCATTATCAACTTTGGTCTCCGGCCGTCCGTCCACGGGGCCTGTTCTGCAGGTCGAAATTTCCAGAACGAAAACGTTTGAACCAAAAACGCACTATTTTCTTTTGCGACACCGCCGCCATACACATCATTAATCCTTCGCACTGGTGGCCACGTTGGAACTCGTACTCGAAAATTAAATACGATTATGATACGTTAATCTGATAAAAAAATCAATTCATGTGTGTGTAGGTTAACTTTTCTCACTAAAAGAATCAAATTACTCATTTTTCACTATTTGGAATGAAACAGTGAATAGAACAAAAACGGCTTTTTGTTCTATTCACTGTTTCAGGAATAAAAAAGAAAAGAAAAAGCTTTTTTTGTTTTTAATAAGGTATATTACCTCCTCTTGCCCTAATAACTGATTCAAGTCGGTTTCGCATCGATCTGATCAGTGTTTTTAAAAGATATTGCGGAGTTTTGTACCATTCTTGTGACAATGCAACTCTTAGCTCAGCAACCGTTGTTGGGACCGGATTTCTTGTAAATACAGCTCTTTTTAGGTTGTCCCACACGTTCTATCGGATTGCGGTACGGGCTATGTGCTGGCTAATCCATGGAACGAACCTCAACCTGAGTAAAGTATTGCTCAACTTGTCTCGCTGCGTGCGGACGAGCATTATCCTGCATCAGAATGAAGTTTTCGCCTATAAATCCGCTAAAAGGTACCACATGAGGGTCCAATATCTCCGATATATAGCGATGTGATGTTAAACCACGGTTACCACGGCCATGTCTGTCTGCGTCAATAAACACAAGTTCAGTTCGAGCATCCATCGATATGCCGCCCCAAACCATACAAGACCCGCCTCCAAATGGAACCATCTCCTCAGTGCAATTTTGAGTATATCGCTCTCCTCGTCTACGGTAGACTAGTCTGCGACCATCAGCACCGTACAAACAAGTCTTACACTCATCGGTGAATAATACGGAAGCCCATTGCTCTTCAGTCCAATTTAAGTGTTCACGAGCAAATCTTAGTCGAGCTTGCCTGTGTGCTGCAGACAATTTTGGTCCATTTGCAAGGAAAGGTGTGATATCACGCTCTTTTAACCTTCTTCTTATGGTTCGTGCACTAACTGCTACGTCACGTACATGGTGGAGCTCATTTTTAATGCTTATACACGTTAAAAACTGATTTCGCAAGAAAGTTGTCAATAAACCTGTCGTCACGAGACGTTGGTACCCGAGTTCTACCAGTTACACGTCTTCTCTTGAATGAACTGTCTCCATAAACCTTCTGTAAACTCGGGAAACCGTAGACTGGTTTACATTTAAATCTGCAGCAATTGTTCGTTGGTCTAGGCCTTGCTGCACTAGAGCAACAATTTGTGCGGCTTTTTCGGACGATACGTCCATATTCGTGAGAGAAAAACGTGTTTAAAATGAAAACAGACTAGCAATTAAATAATAAGTAACGAAAATTCAACATGTGACAAAACAAAAAAAAATAACTATTAATCACAACATTAACGTAACAACGAGTTAATCTTTAGTAAATTTACAAGATTTCTTCTATAGAATATTTTCTTTCTTTTGTGACAGTACCATATTTAAATTTGATTTTGTTTTTGTGTTTATAAACCAGCCTTCCAATACCAATAAATTTAAAAAGTTTGCACATTTCGTAATAAAAATTGATTGAATGTGTTCTTGCACATGCAGTTTATGTGTCCGCCAGTGTATGTCTTTCTCTTAGGGATAACCCACAATAACCATTTTTTGTCCTTTACTTTTTACGAGAAATAATGGCTTATTTACGAAGCGATTTTAAGCAATACAGCATTAATCCTTATCCAATTTAGTACCTTAAATACATTGTGCATTTAATATAGATCAATATGGCCCTTTACAGCATGCAATCTTAATATATATTTTCGTTATAAAGGTTGGATCGTAAAATTTATATTCAAGCGCGAAAATTATAATAGTTATATCAAGCGGTCTCGTACGAAACCCTAAAACACATTTTCAATATTGTATATTGCAGTGAGTAGAGTTATTTGCTAAAGAAGTTTTTTCTCCAAGAACACTATTCCACGCGGGCGAAGCCGCAGGCAAACGCTAGTTATTTATAAATAGATTTTTTATGCCCATCCATTTGTGATTTGAAATTTAAGAAACAAAACCTTTCTACATACAAAATTTACATAACAACAATGGTTATGCAAAATTTCAAAAGAAAATAGTTTGAACAGTATTTTTTTAAAGATTTACTATGAACAATACTACTACTTATTATTATGTTTGTATGCGCGTTGTAGATGGAACATACGACTATGACTTGGCGGTCATCGGCGGTGGTTCCGGCGGGCTGGCGTGCGCGAAAGAGGCGATCAACCAAGGCGCCCGCGTCGCCGTGCTGGACTACGTCACCCCCTCGCCGCAGGGGACCAAGTGGGGTCTGGGTGGGACATGCGTCAACGTGGGCTGCATACCCAAGAAGCTGATGCATCAAGCCGCGATACTGGGAGAGAGTATACATGTAAGTTTATTTTTGCTCCATTTTAATATAATAGCAGCGTCTTACCCTGAAATAAAACGCTTATTAAATACTTACCTTATAATAAGCCAATACTGGTTGAGATAGGCTGCACTTTCATTTTTTGCTCCCACAGCAGTGATACCACCAAGGTAACGTGACTTAGATAGCCTTGTAGTCACAACTTTTTTATGAGAAGATGGATAGTTTTCTAGGGGCTGTCATATTGTCTCTTCGTCGACTCGTCAGTTGTCAATGTCATTGCCGAAAACCAGGCAGGAATTAAATATTGGCATCATGAAGAATAGAGGTAAGGAGGACAATCTCTCTAAGGCAGAAAAGCTAAAAAGTGTCCGACAAAAGTAATTAAATAATAGTTCCAAAACTGGCCATATCATATCCTCATATCATTATAGCGTCATCGCTAGAGTGGCAACGGTGTGTGATATGAAGCTAGCAATAAGAGATGAAGTAAAGTGAGTTGAGTTTAGTTATTTAAAATTTTTGACGACTGGTAGATTAAAAGTAGTTAATTCAGTAAATCATGAAAATTCTAATTACTCGTATAGTCGAAAATATTTATAAATATAAAACCGAAGAAGATGCTAAGATTTAATTATCCGTTTAAATTTTGCTGCTATACACCCTTGCGTCTGTATCTATTTAACGCTATTTTACGGACTTTTCATGTATGGAGATGGTACTCCTTTACTCTATTCTCCATGATTGGCATATGGTAAGTATATAACCGTTTTATTTCAGGGTAAAATGCTGCTATTAAATTCTGTACGATATGATAAGCCAATCCTGGTTGAGACATGTTTGATAAGGCCAGGTGGTATCTATAGCTATATGTATAATATATTAAAAACATAATTCAGCCAATGTGATGTCTAATATGTTTAAGATAAAGTTCTGGAATAGTCAAAAGTATTATATAAGACAAAAAATAAATTATATTAAACAACAGAATTTCAAAAACTCACAGGTTCAGCCCATACTTGTAAGTGTGCAAAGCTGAAGCAAACGTTAATCTTCTGGTTTATGTCTAAAATAACAAAATAAAGCTACTTGTTGTTACCTTTATCGATAGTTTTATGGTCAGTCCAGTTTTTGGAGCCACAGTTGGTCTGAAGCACACCAAAACTAAATTGTTGGTTGTTGTCATCAGATCAAGTATGTCCTAGTCTACATATTATGGCAAAAGAAGTGAAGCTGATAACTTCCAAACTGCAAAATAATTATTAGCACAACAGTTAAACCCTTCCTGCATCATATTGCAATGTCTATATTCCAAATATGACATTTCTTGATAACAGGTTTTTCGAAATCATTTGATCAAAGTATGTGCTGACCAAAGGTACGAGAGCTCAGTTTGCTAAACTCTTTTATGCAACATAAGACAGTCAATCTATTTATTTAGCAAAATTGTAGTGCATGAATTGGTCATCATGCATGGAATGGTCTGCCTTTTGCCTGTGTTAAGCACTAACTTAAAACACATGTTCTCACCGAGACAATAAAGTATATTTTCATTTCATTTCCTTCAAGGATAAACAAACAAACAAATAACAGGTACCCACTGGATGTTTGTCTTTTTTGGTCCCGCAAAGGGTATGCGACTGTTAGCTCTCCCATGCTGTGGGAGGTGTGCAGCTCTACTAGGTCAAGCTTGTGAAACCGTGACATTGTCAGATTTATTCAGACATCAACAATTTCCTTGACAGATAAACAAACAAGCAACGTGTATACACAGGATGGTCATCTTATGCCCTGAGAGGGCCTGCGACTATTAGCTATCTCGTATGGGGGGAGGCGTGCTGTTTTGCTAAATCCGGCTTGTTAAGCCGTGACATTGTCAGATTTATGCACAGGCATCAACAATTTCCTTCAAGGACAAACAAATAATAAGTAGGTACATCTAGGCTGGTTGTCTTATGCTCTGCGCGAGCCTGCGACTTATCCTACCCACGAGGTGGGAGGCGTGCTGCTCTGCTATGCTATGCTATCTATGCCGTAGCCCTTTTGTATGAAACAGCTGTTTCATACAAAAGTTTTTTTCAAATAGGAAAGTTTATCCCATAATAAAAGTTGTTTATATTCAAGAGTATATTTACTCCTGAAAGTTTGGATACTGACTTGAAAAACACCCGGTATAATGCAAAATAATAATAATAAAATTTATGTCTCAATACTCGGTATTAAGTCTTTCAGCTGATAACATTAATACTTTCAATCATCATATTCTGTTAATGAAGCTGTACCAAGTTATAAATCTGGATCCCAGCCTTTAAGAATCTAGATATTATTAAAGGACTTGTCACTTAGGTACCACAATTATCACCTTTTCAGCTCAAAGCACAAGAATGCAATTATATATTATTATAAAGTAGTTCAATAACGTTATTCATAATTGTTTTGCTATTTGTTTAAAACAATCTGATTAAACACGTGGGGCCGTGACATTTCAAATAACGAAATGGCTGTCAACGAACAAATTAATGTTAGATGTTTCCTTAAATATATTCCAAACAAATAATCCATGTAATTTTTTGAATATATTCAAGAATTGTATGTATACAAAACAGATTTTTTAAAATATTTTACTTTTTTTTTAAATTTATATATGGCATCGGCTTATAACCATTTGCCAGTGTCAAGTTAGAAAGGGAAATAGAACTTTTGTTTCAATTTTCAACACCGTATATACAAGTCAAGTCTAAAGTCTAGTTAAAGTCCAAATAAATAGTCAGTACAGTCCATGAGTCATGTCAGTCGATTCAGTAAAGTGTTAGATGCTTTACTGAAAGTTCCTAGGGAGTTTTGGCGGGAAACACAAAATAGCACGTTTTTAGAAGTTGTACCACTTACCCCCACTTGTGAACGTTAACGAATATTTAATGGTTAATATTCTACCAATATTACACAATAAGAACCGTGATAACACAAATTTTAAAAAAGATACAAATTCCACAACGTCACCCATTGAACTTCCGGCAAAACTCCCATTTTACGACGTTCTTGGGCGAATTTTTTTTCAGCCAATGAAATTGACAAGTGACATATGACAGCCGCTAGAAAAACTCATCCATCTTCACTTAAAAAAGTTGTGACTACAAGGCTGTCTACGTCACAGCATCTTGGTGCTGTGGGAGCAGAAATTAAAGTGGTATCTCAACCACGATTGGCTAATCATAACGTACAGGGTTTAATAATATAATATTAATACAAAGCAACAATAGCCTGCTATAATGCTACCAATTATAATCTCACAGCATGATCTATCAGCATGGAAAATTGCAAGTTTCTAAAACTTATAGTTTAGAAATACCAACTTATAAACCACTTTGGAGGCCGATTACTCGTAAATGGTTGACTTTGTAAAATCATGTATAAAACCTTGCCTTTATTTGAAAATATCTATTCAACGATACCTCACACGATGGGGTAGGATAAAAAAATATTTTTCATCCCCACTTCACATGTATGGGGAGCAACCCCTAAAATATAAAATAATTATTATTTTATGATGCTAAAACCGAGATCTATACACAATCTATAACTATACCAAATTTCATCCATTTATATGCATAATTCCACTAAGTCATTAGGTTGTCTTTCGGAAAATATAAGAATTTTGCTGATTTAAAACAAATGCATGTTTCCCTATTGACATTAAAGGAAAATTTTATAATAACTACTATTTTAATAATATTATATGAACTGCTTATGTAATTTTATTTCGTTGCTCATAGTTGGTCATCAGGGAAAATGACGTTATGGAATACATATATTATAACGATGATGTCGCCACTACAGTAATGCTAGTTGCTACATAAAGATTGGTCTCATGGACTGAGATCCCAGCCCCGCCAGACTCCTCTTATGTTCTTGTTCTTCTGTATTAGTGTGTACAATGAATGTATGCATACCCGCTAGTGTGTTCCGTGCGCCAATTTTTAGGTACAAGGTGCTAAAGTTGAGAAAACTGTAGTCACTTTACTTACATTTTGATTAATAATAATATCTATAATAATATCTATAGACGCGTCACACCACGTCAATCTGGTCCGGTGCTAAGTATCCGAAGAACTTGTGTTACAGGTACCAGAAAACGGGAAGTATATTTAATACTTTTATACTATACATATATTTAAGATTTTTATTATATTATACACATATTTAATACATCCATGACCCAGGAACACAGAAAAACTTTTTGGTCCTTCGGCGGGATTCGAACCCGCGACCCCCGGCTTAAGCACCAACGCGCTGAACCACTGAGCCACAGAGGTCGTCAAAGTTGATTAAGTATCAATCTTATTTGTTTTAGAATAACGTAAGAAACAAAACGTATTGTAGTCATTTTTCTAGGTTAGAAGTTTAATGATTTTTAATTCTACGTGGATGATTTTCCATTTTTAACCGACTTCCAAAAAAAGGAGACGTTTATACGTTTGGCTGTATGTTTTTTTTTGTATGTTCAACGATAACTCCGCCGTCTGTTGATTTTCAAAATTCTTTTTTTGGTGTAAAGGGTATATATGAAGTACTTCGAAGTTCATCGCTTTTTCACAAAAGTGAAAAAAACCTGATGATGGGATCCATGAGAAAGGAGGACACTCCTCAAAATTTATATGGACACATATGTGATTTCGACTTTTTCTGAAGTAACCCAAGCATATGCTGCCAAAAAGTAAGATTTTGCACCAAGGTATACCCTGGATCCAAAAGTACTGAACAGAACTCCTGACTTCTTATAGATTCATGTTTGAGAATTTCGGCGTTGCTTAAAGAACTGCAAGCATATTATGTCAATTAAAGTAATCATCATCACACCATAAATCATAACATAATGACATAATAGGTACTTCTCATAATATTTTACACCGACACTGTATCTTTGAACAATACACTACCGTTTATGGACCGATTTTCAAAATTCTTTTTTTTAAGTATTGGGTATAATCAGAAATTAGTCCCGCTGTCACCAAAGCCGTGACCTGAGTATGGCATCCATGAGGAATCGAAGGAACTCCTCGAAATTTATATGGACACGTATAGTGATTTTGACTTATTCAGAAGTAACCCAAGCATATGCTACCGAAAAGTAAGATTCTGCACCAAGGTATAACCTAGATCCAAAAGCACTGAACAGAACTCCTCAGTCTTTAAAGATACGCGTTTGGAAATTTCGACATTGTTTAAAGAACTGCAAGCATATGCCATTATGTAACTTACAGTAATCATCATCATTATATTATGTATACAATACCTAATGGAAGCGTATTCAATTATACATTCGATCGTTTATTTTAAACGGGAAAAATAATTATTATTTTTAAACAAATATTAAACCGATTATCAAAGTAAAAATGCACAAAAAAGTATGAAATAATGCCTATTTTCTAAATAATTCCCCTTTTGAATATGACTGAAATTTTAATTATTTCTCTACTCAATCTTCAAAATTATGAAGTCTGTACCAGCCAACTTGAACGTATGTTCTAATTTTATATATTGTTTTATCAGGATGTTGTACGGGCTGGTACCGACTTCAAAATTATGAAGATTGAGATTGAGAAATAGTTAAAATTTCAGCCAAATTTAGAAGGGGAATTATTTAGAAAATAAATTTTATTTCATACTTTTTTTATTTTAATGACAACATAAAAATAAGTAATAATTAATCGGTGTGATATTTAATCGTCATTATTCTACTATAACATACGTTAGAATAATTTCAAAGGCTGCAAGAAAAGTTAGTACATTTTTTTCCTTTTACCTTTGACGCCCTGAACCTGAGAATTGGCCCACTGCACAAACTAACGGGTATGTTGTCTATACTACAATACAAATACTACATATGATATACATTTTATCAGTAAGAATATAAGTATAGTAAGACATTTAGATTGACCTCAGATAAAAATAATAGCCTATGTAGTAAGTAATAGTAGTATGAGCACTTCATTCATCTTAGTAGCCGGGGCTATACTAATAGTAAAGTGATCTAGCATCGCGCTAATGTAGCGTATATCGGTGTGCCATTGAATTTTCGCGGATCATCGCGACTATGAAGTTGCCAGACGACAATCGACATGTTATTGTGAAACTAGTGCACACCACACTATAACCACAGGACGACCATTACATTCGTGAGTCACTAGTTCGCAGAATGTTACGTGACGTAGGTTAACATGACTTGCATATTACAACTTATAACAACTTGCTTATAACAACTTAAAAGAGCAATGTATTATGTATGCATAATGTATTATCGGTGTACTGTTTGTTTACGTTTTTAACAATAAGGCCCTACAAACGTGATAGGGAAAATCTGTATGCCTGTGTTTGTAGTTTGTCGCTTCTACCGGAGTCCTAGACCACCAGGGATTTAGAGCTTGGCTCTCGACTCCGGAAGGCGTGGGTTCGATGACCGCGTTGGAAGTTGTTTTCAAGTCTGGCAAGTCTGGTGTAGATTGCAGGCTGATCACATAATTGTCTGACAGCAAAGATGACCCATGCGTCGGATGGACATGTAATAGAGTAAAGGAAGAGAGAGTGCATTTGTGTATTGTTTGGGCACGATAATAAATAACTCCTGCTGGGCTGGTTTCAATGAAACCGGTGAAATCGTTGGGGGTCCTTATTATTATTATTTTGTAAAAGCATATTATGTTTTTAAATAATAATTTATTTCCAATGACTCTCATCGTTCACTCGGCGACTCGCGTGCATATTTCGCGGGTCATCCGGGTGTGTGTAAATAAATTCATGTCAATCATGCTAACTGCTCAATGGTGCTTGCAGTTTTGTGTTAAGAAAATGTATCTCTTCATGATAATGTTTAGTTGTATGAATCGTACTTTTAGAGGTATTCATTCTATTTAAATTAAGACCTCTAAAAGAAATTTGAACGAACATCTTGGTAAGATACGTAGTAGTAAATTTTGAATGAAATTTTAACAAGATTCCTTATCGTAATATCGTAGTTAGTTGAGAATTTACAACAAGTAACAACATGAACGTTAATAAAGGACATAAACTTGAGGGTTTTTAATTACGTACGGTCATGGTATCGATTTCCGTTATATCAGTCAAGGTTGATCAATTAACACACAATGACAGCATCACTATCACAAGCGGGGGTCACTCGGAAGCAGTGGCGGCTTTAGGGGGTGGCGAACAGGGCAATCGCCCGGGGCCTCGCACAACAACCCAAGCAAATTAAAAAAATATATAGATTTTTTAACGATATTTTTTTTTATTTAAAACTTTTGATTTTGATCCTTATTTACCGCTATTTTATAACCTGAATTAGTAATTCATTCAGGTTATAACATAGCGGTAAATTGAAATAAAGTTAGTTAACTAATTCATTCATTCAAGATCATCAGAAGATCAGTTTTTTAATCGCATAGCACTCTGCTCCTCTATCGCTCGGGGAATTATTTTGCTTGCAATATGAGTTACAAAGTCGTTACTGTACATATCTTTCAATTTTATTGAATATTACGTAATTTAGTTATTTAAAGTATTGAGTGAGCTGGAAAAGTGTAAATTATAGGATTTGAAGTATTAAAATTAATAAAACATTTTAGGAATTCGATGACACAAGATCGGCTTTCAGCCCTTGCTATTCTTTCAATCGAAAATGACATAGATAGTTGTGCTTTAATTAAAGATTTTAGTCTTAGGAAAAGCTGCAAACATCAATTTTAAAATTTATCATCTCTGTATTTGTTAATTTTGTAAATCTTTCAATATAAAATATTTTAAAACTCAAAATTTATTTATTTGTATAACTCTAGCATTTCTAGTCAAACATGAAAAATACCTAAACCAAACAACCAGACTTACTTTCGCATCACATACTTTTTACAAAGGACAAAGGTCCTCACAAAGACCTACCGCCCGGAGTCTCGCAATCGGTATGGCCGCCGCTGCTCGGAAGAAACATATCTTTGCGACTGATCGGTCGGTCAGGTCTACAAAATGGACTATCTCGCGTCTCTCCAGATGTCACGCTCGGTCATAAAACACTCACCACATGCGGGCGTTTGTAAGTTTCATTTTTGCTTGCAGGCGGGATTTTCTGCCATGTATATTCTTACACCTAGGCCTGACTTGTGTCAAGTGATCCTGCTATCCGCTTATACTTATTATGTGCTATCGTACGTATTTCCAGGAGGCCGTGGCGTACGGCTGGGAGGTGCCCGCAGTCGGCGACGTGAAGATCAACTGGGCGGCGCTGACGGAGGCGGTGCAGAACCATATCAAGTCCGTCAACTGGGTGACGCGCGTGGACCTGCGCGAGAAGAAGATTGAATACATCAACGGTCTAGGATCCTTCAAGGACTCGCACACTATCGTGGCCACGCTGAAAAACGGCAGTAAAAAGGAGCTCACGGCGCGGAATATCGTGATCGCGGTGGGCGGACGGCCCATCTACCCGGATATACCTGGAGCTAAGGAGTACTGCATCACCAGCGATGATATCTTCAGCTTGGCGCACCCGCCCGGCAAAACGCTCGTCATCGGCGCCGGATGTGAGTATTCTTGCTGCATTATTTTACATGATTCGGTCGTCCTCCGATAGGACTACCTATCTACGATTGCCGACATAATATGCAGCGTACCATATTTCAAGCCTATTAATCTATAACAATAAGGTACAGAAGTGGCACTCCGGCACTGTCGGCGACGGTTCTTGTACTAGGGTCTAGGAGTACAGAGTGCATGCACCATTCGCACACTCAAAACACGTTTGTACCCTAGCAGTACCTAGCTACTAAGTAGCGGCGTTAGGGGGGGGGGGCGAAGTTGGGTGGTGTTATCGCTCAGGGCGCTAATAATACTAAAACCGGCACTGTAGCTACTGAACCCAAGACATCGTCGCAGGGCACACAAACACACACACACTTTTTTGTTTTCTTCTCATTCTCTTTACTAACTACCCAACAAACATATTGTTACATGTCTGCCTTTAAAAATGTTTAAAATATGTAGCATGTATATGTTATTAAACCTAATGCTTCAACAGTGGGAAGTGAACGACTGACTGTCGGAGTCACAAACAGTTTCGAAGTCTGGTATCCACCAAATAGTGTTATCTTCCTTAAGCCCTAAGCTTATTTTTGTTTCGTAATGTTAATTATGCTTTATTATTCCTATAACTGAGAAATTGTTACCTAGATTTAAGCTTTTTGGGTAAATAAATGATTATTATATAAAATATTAGGTTAAAAATATCTGACCGCTGACGTGAACTGCTCATAATAATTCATTGTAATCTGATTCTGGAATTACTTGACATTTATTATATTAAAATATTGACTTATTATGTAATAGGAACATTGGTTCATGGTAGTTAAAATAAAAAGTTTGACATTAAAAATGTAATTTTGACAGTGTAACAACATAATTAAAATAGTATCTTGTTTATCAACACATAATTAATATTTAATGTTTTAGTTACAATTATGTGATGAAAAATTAATGTTTATGTAATTGTATTTAATTGTACTTGTACTAATCGTTCTTTAAAACGTTAAACTTGACATTCACACACCATTGTTATGGTAGGATGTGTAAGAACTATTTATAATTATTGTAACCACCATCACTACCACATCTTGTGAATAAATGATTGATTGATTGATTGATACATAGATTTAATTATAATTATATATATCTCATGTTCCAGACATCGGTCTGGAGTGCGCGGGCTTCCTGAACTCGCTGGGCTACAGCGCCACCGTGCTGGTGCGGTCGGTGCCGCTGCGCGGGTTCGACCAGCAGATGGCCGGCCTGGTGGTGGCGGAGATGGAGACCCGCGGGGTCAAGTTCCAGCACCGCGCTGTGCCTGTGTCGGTCGAGAAGCTGGAGAATGGCCAGCTGCGCGCGCGCTGGCTGAATACAGAGACCAGCGAGCAGTAAGTTTATTGACCCCGACGCAAACAGAGGATAGCCCACAAACTGATGATCTGATTTTGTTCTCGTTTTTTTATTATTTATTTGAAAGGCGATTTAATCTAGAGTGTTCTTAGCTTTATCTCGTCATCCTCGGCTCGCATACTGCTTGACGATGTCTAGGGGTTCAACTTAAATTCAAATTTGGTATAATGTACCTGAGAATTTCATTGTTACACCTAATCTATACACTGCAATAGCGGTCTACTAAGCGATGGGTACGTTTATAACCGTGGTGGGTTATCCTTGACGTTCTCGAAGCGTCTGTTCAGTTAAAGGAATAAATACATTACATGTAATTTTTTTATTGACTTGTATTAGACATATTATATGAATTAAATATTACTTGTATGTATATATCATGAGTAATGTGTGAATCAAACAGGATATTATGAACATTTAATAATAATTGTTATAACAATGTTACATTTAGCACCAAGTGTTGTAAATTTTCAAATTGTTATGCAATAATTGTGTATTATAACATCTGAGAAGCAAAATTTTAATCCTACTACTATTATAAATGTGAAAGTTTGTGAGGATGGATGTATGGATGGATGGATGTTTGGAACTTTTTCATGCAAAAAGTACAGAACGGATTTCGATGAAATTTGGTATAGTTTAGGCTCTGGATTAAAACATAGGCTACTTTTTGTCCCGAAATAGTACAGTATTCCCGTGGGATACTATATATACGCGGGCGGATCCGCGCGAAAAAGCTAGTATTCAGATAATTAATTTAAAAATTACATAGCTTGCTATTCTTGGTCAGTAAAAATGAAGAGATATGATATGCAATGTGACTTTCTTTGTTTTAATATTTGAAATATCATATAACATGGCTATTTGTATAACATATTATATGCTATTTATATGCTATTATATGCTATTTGTATAGCATAACATGGCTATTTAGCTATCAGGATCTTATATGGAACATTTTGGACGGATAGTCTATAAGGGTCAATTTTTATTCATAATAGCGCTGAGTCTAAGCGTAACACTGAAATTTATTGTATAACGTTTTCCGAATTTTGCTTCGCTGCACTTGGACTATGCACTAGTAGGAATTGACCTGGTTCTAAAATAATAATATAATTTTCTAATTTGTTGTAATATTCGTGATTGCAGGAGCGAGGATGTATTCGACACGGTGCTGCTGGCGACGGGGCGGTACGCGCTGACGGCGGATCTGAACCTGGACGCAGCCGGCGTGAGCTGCGTCGCGTCCAACGGCAAGATCGTCGCCGACACCGAGCAGACCGACGTCCCACACGTGTTCGCGGTTGGCGACGTGCTGCAGGCGCGCCCCGAGCTCACGCCCGTCGCCATCCACGCCGGCCGCCTGCTGGCCCGCCGCCTGTTTGCCGGCGGCCAGCAGCAGATGGACTACGACAACATCGCCACAACCGTGTTCACGCCGCTGGAGTACGGCTGCGTGGGGCTCAGCGAGGAGGAGGCGACGCGGCGCCACGGCGCGGCCGCGCTCGAGGTGTACCACGCCTACTACAAGCCCACGGAGTTCTTCATCCCGCAGCGTAACATCCGCAACTGCTATCTCAAGGCGGTGGCGCTACGAGAGGCGCCACAGAAGATCCTCGGCCTGCACTTCGTCGGCCCCGTCGCCGGCGAGGTCATACAGGGCTTCGCCGCTGCCATCAAGTGAGTAAATGGCTCCTAATCCATAGTTAATGCAGCCTGGTCCCCAACCAAATGACCTATTCAAGGAACGCGATCAGTGGTCAATTCTCGTTCCAGAAATATATATGTATAACATAATATGACCTTATATTTTGAATAAATTATCTTATAATATAAATAACATCGATTCATAAACGCGCGGCGATATCGAGCGGTACCCGCGGGGCTGTTAAAGTCATCTCCCGTGTACGGCAGTGCAAGCGTGTCCGCTTATATTACGGCGTATTGCGAGATTTTTCGGGAAATGCTGAGCATCTTATTTATCTGATAATTACTAAATTTACGTCATATTGTGGCCTTGTGTTGGGTAAAATATTATATCAATCGGATATAACAACATTCTGTATACTATTGGAAGAATAGTACCTATGTAGTGTGTTCATGTTGTTTTTTTTTTGTGAGTCGTGACGAAACTGTATGTGGCGGTTGCAGGTGCGGTATCACGATGGAGCAGCTGATGAACACGGTCGGCATCCACCCCACTGTAGCGGAGGAGTTCACGCGGCTCAACATCACCAAGCGCTCCGGCCGCGACCCCAACCCCGCCTCTTGCTGCAGCTAGATGCCCAACATACGCGCCTAGATAAGACAGATATTATGTATACTCCGTTTAGCCCGGCTGTTCACAATGCGTAATTCGAATCGGATTCAATAACTTCCCAGAGCGGTAACCAAAACGCTAGCTGCGCTAAGCGTTGATCAATAACCGAGCGATAAGAATTATGAATAGCCCCGCAGATTCTAGTTAAACGTAAACAAGGAAAGAATAAAATCCATAATGTTATCAATTTAAATGTCACATATTTACCATGCAATAAAGTAATACAATGTCACATTTAGACAATTTTTTTTTTTGTTCACGTTTAAATTGGATATGACTAGAGCATATTGCCTTGGTGTTGTATGTAACATGAAGCGACATCCGCTATGGAGTACCATGTAAATATTATGTCCAAATTCAAATAATCATCTATCACAAAACAATATTTAGTGCGACCGTCGGGATTGTCCTATCGTTGTTGAATGTTCGTTATTATATTTCAAATCACAGATTGTAATAACATATTAAATATAATTATTTAATTTTATTAAAAGTATTTGTTACTTTGTCAATTTACGTTCATGAAGTGTTTGGATATTTTGGGTTTTTGTCCTCGTTCTTCAGCTATTTTTTAAAGAATTTTTGGCGACATTTATTTTGCGTAGTTTTAGAAACGTTAGGGTCCTATATTTATTGTATCAGATTTAACACTAGTGTACGTTCGTCAACTTAGTTTATGTTACGGTGAATAAGTTTCGAGCTCATATACTTACCGTAATGTAAGACCTTGTCCAGGAAGGGCGAGTTCGTTGCGAGATGGTAGGCGCGGTTTGACTACGCGCGAGTCTACGTACGGTGGAAGACAGATCCGGCTTACCACTTTTTTCTTGGCAAAAAGGTTCAAAAGTGGTACACCAGATCTGTCATCGACCGTACATGCGTCTAAATGCTCCACCCTTTCTGGACCAGGCCCTTTAGACAATATGCTAACGCTAATTACGACGACGAAGTTATAAATCAAAAATGTATAGTATTGACGTATCGCGCGCTATGTCACCTGGTTTCTTGCAATACAAATGTGACGTTTAAAACGGGCCGCTAGCGAACTTTGTAATTTCATTCTAATTAACGATGGTATGTTGGCTAAGCCCTCGGGTCTTTAAGAAAAGAGTACAAATTTATGCGGGCTACAACAGTCGACAGATCAGTATTAGCGTTCACCGCTACGCCACATTCCCTCGCCGCGACCACACAACATACAATATGTGATTAACAGTAAAGTGATATATTTTTAAATATTATATTTTTTATTTACCTGAGTGAGTGATAGAGACGGAAAAGCCATTTGCCCAGCACTGGGATAGTGTAGACTATAGGCTAATGGAATGGTAGAAATATCGTAGAGATAAAACTTTAATTTTCTGGTTACTATATATTTTAAAGCTTTGAGTTGTGTACAAAATACATATATTGAGTACATAGACCGGGGCGGGTGGTGGTACAGCTAAAGATGGCTAGACAGTAGACATAGCTACAGCATAAGAGCTGTAATGTACCACTGCATGTTACATATTATCAAATCCAGATTATAATATTACTAGATCTCGCCTGGTGGTCGATAGACGACCATAATTCATATTTTAAGATACAACATTATAAGGGTTTTTTGTCCGTTGGATAAGCAATAAAAAATTTGTAAATGTTGTGAAAGAGGGAATGCCAACACCTACTTATTGAACAAACAAAAAGCTTTATTTTTATGTATTTCTGAGAATTATTTAAAAAATAATAGCCTTCTGCCCACCTTCCTCCACATAAACTTTAACTGTGCTAAATTTCATACTCCTCAGTTTGCATAATTTTCGTAAAAAGGGGTAAGGAAGTTTCGCTTCACGTATCATATTTCACAGCGCACGGCAGAAAGCAGTTCCAGGGATAAAGTTGTACAATTCTTAATACGTAGATTACATTATCTGGTACATCTTAGTAGGCTGGAGTTAGTTTTGGTTATTTGTTCCCGACACGTCCCTTAAATTACAAGCAAGTACTCTCATAGTGTATTTTGCTTACTACCTATCAAGTTACTAGGAGACATAAGCGGTAAACCCTACTATAAATGCACATATCCCCCGCGTTTACGGTACTGAAACTTCAGTGGAGCATTATTGCAACGGTTTACATCTACATATGTTATGATTTCTTTGATGACATGATGATGACAAACACTCCTTTTTGTGACTTCTCCTAGTGTCCTCCTAGTGTCCAGTGTCTAGCGTTCGTCGTTGGTGAGGTACGCGACCATCTCGGGCGTGGGCGTGCAAGGGAACCAGATCGGCGCGGTGGGCTGCGGGTAGTAGGGGTGCGCGCGCACCTGCGTGTTGTCGAACCGCCAGAAACGAGGCCCGCGGAAGAAGAACGTGTCTGAAAATAGTTCACTCGTTAAATACATGTAACTTCATTGTTTTTTTAGACTTGACAATGAATGTCAACTGTCAAGGGAATGAGACTTATATTTAATTTCTTATGAATTATTTGTATAAAATATTATTTAAATTGTGAAATATTAGCATTAAATGTTGTTTCTTTAGTTGTAAAGCAACACATTATCTTTTATTTCCAATTTGTTAAATAATCATATTATAAAACAACATTTTCGCTATAACTTATGAACAATGGAAAAACTGAGATTTGTATTTGTAGTAAAGGCAAGTGATGATCCAAAATCTAATATTATCTGCTTAACTTCGATTACTGATACTGATAAAAGAATATACTTGATTCCGCAAGAACTTCAGCCGGCTAAATTACATGATGCTATTCTTAAGACGCAAGTATATGATAATATAAAAAAACATTGATGAAAAGGCATGAGAGAAGACAAGTATGGATTACAATGACACAAGAAATACATGATACCTATATAGATGACTATGGAAACATTCAATTTAATGGATATTTTTTAGAGGAAATAACTTCAAAAATTGAAAGAGCACCACAGCATATAGGCATTTCGGAAGAGTATTTGATAGAATTATTACATAAATGCATGGAATCAAATAAACCACAAATTTCGAGAAATATAGTAGACAAATTTATATTGGAAAAGTTTAACAGGAGGACATCTAATTCATCTCAATGGATGAATAGATTTGAAGAGGAATGTTCACGATTATCAATTGTTGAAGATGCAAAGAAAATTGAGATTATAAGAGCATTTTTAGAGGACCTAGACTGGTATACCTCCGTGATGATTAATTATACAATTAATTCGGAATGGAAAACATGGAAGTAATGTTTCTGTGAAACTTATGCTAACAAAGGTTGGTCACCTGTCAAGTATGCAATTTTATTTCAATACAGACAAGGTTATTTATTAGACTGCCTTGAAAAAGGAGAGACTTTTATTGGAAGTGAACAAAAACATTGATGTTTGTACATTGATTAATTTGATTGCAACGGGATTATTGAAATATCTTGATATTGATCCAAAAAACTTGATATCCAGCCATTAATCAAAATTGAAGTTGAATTAAATGACTCCTTAAAAATAAAAGGGACCTATGATTCGGGCTCGAATGTGTCCTTAATAGATTCCAAAATTTTATCATTAAAAGGTAGTCAAAATAATAAGAACGGTATAAATGCGAATCTCAAGACGATTAATGGCGTTAAAAAAAGTGTTGGTATGATAACACTCAAAATAAGGATTTTCGATATAGAGAGTAATGTCAATGTATTTGTCGTAGACGAAGAAAACTTCGATTACGATGTTTTGATTGGATTAGACATAATAAAAAAATTTCATCTTGTTCAAGATGAACACTTAGAAATAAAACAAAGTATTCCGTTTATTGAGAATAAGACATTTTATAGAACAAAAAACTTTGACAAAGCAAACAGGGAATATGTAATTAATTTTAACGAACATCTAGAGAAAGAGACTACTATTATGGTGAATCACCTTAATGTGTATCAACGGAATGAGATTGATAACCTTATATCAAAATATAAATCACTTTTCGCAACAGGCAAGTACGATGTTGGTAGAGTAAAAGATTACGAAGCCCATATTGATTTATTGGTCGATAAGTACTGTGCTAAAAGACCATATAGATGTTGTATAGAAGATAAAAAAGAGATAGAAATGCAGGTGGCTAAATTATTGGAAGAAAATTTGATTGAAGAATCGTATAGTCCTTTTGCAGCACCTGTTACTCTGGCATATAAAAAAGAAGACGGACGGAAATCCAGATTATGCATTGATTTCCGAGATTTAAATAAAATTGTAATTCCACAGTCAGAACCGTTTCCCTTAATAGAAGACTTAGTGGTGAAAACTCGAAATTTTACATACTTTACAACACTTGATGTTAATTCGGCATTTTGGTCAATCACGCTCAAAATTGAAGACAGACATAAAACAGCCTTTGTAACTCAAGATGGACATTTTCAATGGACCTGCCTACCCTTTGGATTAAAAACTTCACCAGCAATTTTTCAAAGAGTATTAAGCAATATAATAAGGAAGCACAAACTATCGAACTTTACTGCAAATTATATTGATGACATTTTGATTTTTTCTAAGACGTTTCAAGAACATATTACACATTTATCATTACTACTGGAAGCAATATCAAAAGAAGGATTCAGATTAAAATTTTCAAAATGTAACTTTGCACAAGATTTAGTAAAGTACCTTGGTCATATAATTAAGAACAACACGATTGCTCCTTTGAAAGACAATTTAATTGCAATAAAAGATTTTAGTGTACCAAAAACGCAAAAGAAGGTACGTCAATTTTTAAGAAAAATCAAATTTTATGGTAAATACATACCAAATATATTAATTATTTTAGAACCTTGAGAAAAGGGCAACAATTTGTTTGGTCAAAAAAGTGTGAAGAATCTTTTCAGTTGATTAGAAACTTAATGTGCCAGAAGCCTATATTAACTATTTTTGATTCTGATTTACCAATACATAGGTATTTATACTGACGCCAGCATACTGGGTATTGGCGCTGTTATGAAACAGCCACAGCTTAATGGAGAGTAAAAGCCGTGTGCATATTTTTCAAGAAAACTGAATGATACTCAGAAAGAGAAAAAAGCTATTTACTTAGAATGTTTAGCTATAAAGGAGGCTGTTAAGTATTGGCAACATTGGTTATTAGGGAAAAAGTTTATAGTTTTTACAGATCATAAGCCTTTAGAAAAAATGATGTATTGGAACCAGATTGTAATCATGATGATAATTTAAAAATTGTAAATTTTGTTAAAATAGAAGATATTCAATGTGATCAGCAAAGAAATGAATACATAAGACAAAATAAAAATAAATTAAAATTTGAAAATTTAATATAGGTACTATAAAAAGTCAAAGAAAAAAGAAAAAATCATACTAACGGAAGAATTTAGTAAAAAGCTAATAAACGATATTCATTAACTCTCCTGTCACATAGGAGCAGATTCTACAGTTAAAGATTTAAAAAGGGACAGAAAATTGGCATTTGAAAATTCTATGAAGTCACATTTATACAATATGCAAAAATTTGATAGAAAGAGGAGAGATCTAGATTTGAAAGTTAGTGATTTCGTATATATTGAAAATGGAAATAAACTTAATAGAAGAAAGTTAGATGAATTAAAGATTGGGCCTTTTGGGGTTTTTGAAAAGATATCTGACTCTATATACAGAGTAGACACTAGTCACAAGAAGTGTGAATCAAGTTTCTATCACATTACGAAGATGGTTCCAGCTCCTACAGCTGCAGCGGTCGGAGTCTGATCTGGAGGGGGAGATGTAACCTCATTGTTTTTTAGACTTGACAATGAATGTCAACTGTCAAGGGAATGAGACTTATATTTAATTTCTTATGAATTATTTGTATAAAATATTATTTAAATTGTGAAATATTAGCATTAAATGTTGTTTCTTTAGTTTTAAAGCAACACATTATCTTTTATTTCCATATTGTTAAATAATCATATTATATACATAACGGGCGAGTGGCTCACATCTCGCCCGAATGCTAGCTCACTTACAACTCGAAACCCTGAAGGGGATTTAAAGCCGGATTTTCTACTTTGCTTGTTTTAATATTGCTGTCCCGCTCGCAAAGTGGTACCATATAAGGCGATCACGTGGCAGGTATTAGTAGGAATTTCTTTTTATACTGTCAATATGCGCAAAAGTGAATCCACAATAGGTACATTCGTGTTACTTTTTTCCGAGTAATATTGTGCAAAATTCGCCGTCGAATTTTGCCGTCCTGCGCAATGTTGCTTAACAAAAATATGTCAACCGTGTTGATGTAGTCATCGAGTCTGTTGGAGTCACTGACCTCCCTGCCACACGAGCGCGGCGTCGACGGGGTAGGGCACGTCGCGCCAAGCCGCCATATCGCGCGGGTAGCCGGCGTCCATGCGGCCGGCGTCGATGCGGTCGTCCAGCCGCCAGTAGCGCTCGTCCTCCAGCAGGTACGTGCGGTTGTTGTAGTTGGACACGAAGGCCGACGTCAGCTCGCCCACCGTCCGCGGCAGGCGGTACTCCGCTAGTCGCCCGCGACGCAGTAGACGGAACTCCGCGGAATACTCCCAGAAACTGCGCTCTGGAAAACATACAGTTAAGTATGTTTTGGAAGAAACATTGAAGGTGAAAGGTAGTCGTAAGAACTTCACCAACCCATGGTCCTATCAACCGATCGTCGTTAGAATGGCCGATGCTCGTTTCCTGGGTCCTTCCCTTCATTATAATAGCTTCATAGTTCAGTCGGAGGGACTTTTAAAGTCACTAGTCGTGAGTCAACCCAACAGGTACCGCCATACTAGCGTAGCCACTTTAGTTTTATCCCCAATGAAAAAGTTCAACGAACTACAGGAAACTTTCACTTCCATAAGTCTCTAACGTTTCCTTTAAACATCAGCATTAAAATATTAACTGCACTATTTTAAAAAAAGCAATAATAATATAATCAGTTGTAACTGACTGTTGAACAGGACGATGTGTCCGTCCCGCTTCTCGTAGATGGCGCGCACCTGCGTGACGTGCCGCGGCAGGCCGGGGAACAGCTCGCGCCAGCGCCGCGGGTAGCCCGGCGACACGCGCTTGCGCCCCTCCAGCACCCACACCCACTGCAATAGGTAGCCACTAGCATTTGTCCAGCGCATGTGCACGATGAGCGCATGCGCAGCATGGACGCAACGAAACGAAATGAATCGCACTGCATTACAACGTCGCAAACCCCATGTTGACCGCGGACACAGCGATTGCGACCGATTGCGTGCAAAACCAAACCTCGAAACATTTACGCTGCACATAATGCGCTGCACTTAAACTAAAACGTCAGCTTGACACAGGGATTTCGTTGCGAATGCGTTCACTGTTTTCAACGCTAAGAGCGTTTTTACATTACGCAATACGATATCACTTATCGTGTTCGGTAGGTGAAAGGCAGGTACATATGTTTTATATTGAAACAATTAGGTATATCTGTTTTTGTCATTGCATGACATATCGGCGCGATATCGGATATCGGACCAAATAAATGATAGAGAATTCATTTATGTCGTCGACATAAGAGCGTTTTCCGTCCGATATCGCATATCGTTATCGCGTAGTGTAAAACGCTCTTACGCTGTGGCTTGTGAGTGGTTCTCTACTCCGGGCCGTATACCGTGTTCCGTATGTAGTTTTCGCCATATTGATAATCTACGGTTCCTACCTCCTCCTCGAAGACGTATATCTTGCCCTGGATGACCTGCAGCGTGTCGTAATTAGTGAAGCACAGGTCGGGGATGTCCTCCTCCTCCTCGTACTCCTTCCCCGCACCGTCCGCCCCCCCGTCGGCACGCGTGAACGGCGGCGCGTACGAACTCGCGATGTTCGTCTCTGCTTTACTATGCTCCGTCGCTAGAATATTATGTTCAATGTTAAATGTTGTAAATATCTATTGCAGTGTCGGTACATATAATATAATATTATAATAACATTCTGTAATCAATTAGCTAAATATTTAGGCTTACAAAATATTTCAGGCTAAAAGAATAATACTTACATTGTATTATTTCCTTTAGTTTACATCATACAAATTCTAACAACATTAAATGTTAGGTATACATTATATCTTTGATAAAAATTAAGAAGTTTTTGTAATTTTAATGCAACGTGGCTATATCTAGACCAATCAGACCATCGTCTAATCTAGACCAGTTTGACAGATGAGTCGATTACGCGTCATTCAGACTGTCTAACAGTTTAGGGGTTATATCTATCGGGATATTAAGTTCTAACGATACGCGACATGGCGGTGCATATTTTGAGATAGCTATTCAAATTTTTCTTTATTAATTACACATTTCATTGTAAGAGCTCGAATATCAAGGTGCACCGTGCTGCACCGCGCTGCACAGCGCACGTGAAGTGTGTAACTGATGTCATATGAAACGTGTTACATCTATTTTGTAGCGAATAAAGTTGAATTTTGAATAGTTAACTTAAAATGCAGCACCGTGTATCGTCTCGATGTGAAATGACCCTTGTTCATTAATTATAATGCAATCAGCATCATAGCTTCACTCGGGTTTACGATGCGTACATCTTATGATTCTCGAGCCGGACACTCAACAGTCACCAAATCGTTACTGATCTGTTTGAACTCAAGTATGAATATACTTACGTAATTTAGAATACAGGGCCTGCAGGCCCTGTATATCGTCCTCGTGTAGCCGCTCGACCGGCACCTGGTAGTAAGGGTACATGACGGAAGCGCGCACGCTGGAGTGTGACAGACCGAGCGCGTGGCCGATCTCATGCACGGCCACGGCGAAGAAGTCGGTGACGTCGTCGCTGTCGTCGGCGCCGGCGCCCCACGTCTCGTCGTCATCGAAGTGCATCGCGCCGTGCGGCGGCGGGAACGCGTGCGCCACGACACGCCCCGCGCCGTCGAACGGGAACCTGCGAGTTGCGACACGTCAACGTATGATCGACATTAACACACACTAACGTTCTCACTGTGGCACGGGAACCGTCAAACTGTCAAACGGGAACCACAGGATATTGAAAACTGTTGAAGTACATCTTCTTAGACACGAGCGAAGGTTCGAAATAATGTCTTCGCCGTAAATATGACATTCATGAAAACTTATTTGAGTTTTGAGCGCCTGGAGTCATCAGCCAAGTATTTCATCTGTAGGCATCGAGTGCTTGACCTCTACAAGTATTGCATTGTACCCACCCGTCGCCGTGGTCCCTGCTGGCGAAGGAGACCTGTATGTCAGCGCGGTCCGCGGTGGGGGAGAAGGTAAGGCCGCTGTGCGGCGCCCACACCGCCAGCCCCGCCGCCAGCAGCGCCTCCACGCGGAACTTGTCCAGCGTGCGGGACCCGTTCAGCACCCTGATCGATATCAATTATATCTTATGAAAAATCTCGTGTCACAGTGTTAGTTACAGAACTTCTCCTAAACACTTTTCGATGGGAGAGCCTTGCTTGCTGCTTCGGCACGAATTAGCCGACTCAACCGGATAAATTTATCGAGGCTATAAGCGTGTCCTTGGAGGACAGTAGCCACACAGTAGCAATACAACATCCGACTTAGTAGGATTCACAGATCGTACCTTACGATCTGTGAATCCAAAACCTTATCAATCCATTTAACTTATTATGTTTCTAACGTTTTTATGGTTTCGAAAGTAGGTGTACCTGTAAGTGATAGACCTTTTTTTCCATCCCTCCTGTAGTATGTACCTCCTCAACCTCTTGGAAGTTTCCTCGGAGCTTTCGATATCTTTGACGCCACACCGCCGACTTTTGATAAGCTGAAATTAAAGTGGAGGTAGCCGGTAAGTACTAATTCGGTACTTAAAAAGGCTAAATTAGGTTAGAAATAGGTTTGGAAACAGCAGATAAACAGGATTAATTAGGTTATTAAACACCAAGAAAGAACTGCGATCCAGGCTGACCGTGACCATGAAATGCAGTTCATTGACTGACAAAAACCCATTATACTCGTTTAAATAGTAAATCGCTGTCTATAGTATCTACATCGACAGTGTAAGGAACATCGCCTACTTGGACACTAAAAATTAAAATACACCACTAAATGTTTGTTCGGTCGGGTTTAAATTGGTGGCGAAAGCAGACAACTAGTAAGCAATCATTTTGTGGTCAATACATGGGTGAGTGCCCTAAAGGCGTCTTATGTGTATATGGCCTAACCCGCCTAGTCTGTGGGTCCATGAGACCCGTAGCGGATAGGCCGGCAAACCGCTGCAGCCGGCGCACCGCCTCCGCCAGCGACGCGGCCGTGTACACCGCGCCGCTGTCGTCCCCCGCTGACAGGTACCCGTACTGCTGCATGAAACGCCTCTGAAACAACAGAATCAATATTATTCTATGGAGTAAACCTCATAACAATCTACCGCACAGCTACCGCTTTGTGGCGGACCAATTAGCGCCACAATCCTGAATCGCATTATCGAAGTTTTTGCAGTTCTGCGCTATATGTATATACAACTTCCGAAAACTACTACAGTGGGGCTTCGGCCTGACCGAGCATAGCACCTCGCTCGGTCGGAGATCTCCCTTTAAGGCGGAAGCCTTAAAGGAGATCTCCGACACTTATGGGCATATATAATCATTGGTGACCCTCAACAAAACACGCCTCCTTCTGGACATCATCATCATCACTCCCCGCCCCACGCAGCCAGCACTCAGCCTCATCGGGTACCTAGACCACCAGCCTCACCGCACCGCGGCCTGGTCGAACCCTCATCGGCTTCAACGGGCACTCTCACTACAACGACCAGTCAGCAAGCAGAGCACATCTCTCCTGGTCAGCACGTAGCATCGGTCCCGCACGTCAGCGCTCCGACTCACTGGAGCCCGTGCAGCAGCAGCACAGTTCCGACTCACTGGGAATGTCTGGCACTGGCGACTCAAGCAGACGCGGACCAATTAGCGCCACAATCCTGAATCGCGCTATCTAAGTTTTCACAATCCGGCGCTATATAATATATAACATCCAAAAACTACTACATTGGGGCTTCGGCCTGACCGAGCATACCATCTAGCCCGGTTGGAGATCTCCCTTTGGGGCTTCCACTATTCCCACAGCTTAATTAATACCACGGTGCAAGTATTATGCTTATGGTGATTGGTGTGTGGATGACAACACGTTGACAACAGTCACCAAACGTCGTAACAGATTCTCCGCCGCCGCGCCGCGTCGCGTTTCCGTCGCGGAAATTCCGCGTGATGTGTTTACCTACATACCATCTCGTTTGAAGAAAGATACGCAACACACAACGATTTCGTTTATTCCTGTCTTTATTTAAACTCACTCACTCACTTCAAAGATAGATAATTCGTATTATCCTGACTTTCTTAGTACTTACGCAAAGCACGCATCATCAGAATATTATATGAGAGGGTTAAGGAAACTGTTAAAAATATGTGATGGTTATGTGGGGGATCAGAGACTTCGATACAACGTTTTAAAAAGTGAATTTATGATATTTAAATCGGAGAACAAAAGTTATGAACACAAAGAACCTTTAATGCTGTGTAACATGCCGCTTAAAAAGTAACGAAGTTTAAGTATCTTGATCACTGGGTCTCTGATAACCTAAAGGATGACTTAGACCTGGAGAGAGAGCGAAGAGCGCTGGCTGTCCGCTGTAATGCCAATCGTTTTACACGTGCAGCCTGTGGGCTGACTATACACAGAGAGCTTACAACGCTCTGCGCGTGCAGTATAATAGTGCGTTTAGGGTACTACTGGGCCTGCCTAGATTTTGTAGCGCATCTCGTATGTCTGCGAAGGCGGGGGTCGACGACTTTTACGCGATTGTCAGGAAGCGGTGCGCTCTCCTAATGAACAGACTGCAGGCTAGCCCCAACACTATCCTGAACGCGTTGGCAAGTAGGTGGGACTCCCCCTTTGTTAAAGCACTGGATTGGTCTATTTACATGCGCCCGTATCGAGGTACAATATATTATTGTAAAAAAAAATATTACTAATTTAGATTAAGGAAAAATTGTTACTAGGTAATTGGAATATTAACACTTATGGATGTACTTTATATTTGAACTTAAACAGTACAATGATAAAGCTACTCACCTCATCTTCCGTAGGTATGGGCTCCACAATAAATATTGTCTCGCTGTTCACGACACTGAAATAATGTAATATAACGAGTAAACACACGTAGCGCGCCAACATGGCCGCTGCCCACTCAGTGCCAGACAAAGAAGCGACTGAGCAGTGACCTTTGACTGAAGATAACTCGGTAGTCGGTATTGGACGTCACTATCGCAATCATAAAGGGTTCTGATCTTTAAGTTTCCCACAGACGAGAGGCCGATCGTTTCAGTTAGAACTGGTTTCAGGAACTTGTATGTGATTTGACTTAATTGTCGCGTTTACAACTAGGTGGCGCTGTACAAATCACATACAAAATCCTAGTAAACGCCAAACGCGCTCACGATCGAATGCGAAAAGAAAAACTTACACTTAGCACTCTGAAGCGATTTGTCACACATGGTCCGTTCAGTCCAGAAATTATGTTGCAAACATAGTAATTTTACAAAGTTTTACTACTAAATTAAGTATTTTATTCCCTCCTTAGTAGGAATTTAATTGTTAGTAGCGTTTTAGTACGAAAAAGCCAGACAGTAATCATATGCAAAATGGCCTAGGTAGGCAAAAAAAAAATAATTTAACACCTTATCATAATAATAAATCGTAGCATTCGTCCGTAATTTGCTTAAAACTACATGTTTAATAATTACTATATACGTAATATTTCCTAATTTACCAATAAAATGTATAATATTATAATTCAAGAAATAAAAAAATTTACATAACAAAACATAAAATGCAGTGATTTTTTGGGGGCTTTAGAGATTCCTAAGTTGAGTAGCTTTTTTGATATAGTTTTCAGTATTCTTTTCGTCGATTCGAAGTCGATTTGAAAACAGAGCTGGCAATACTGGAACGAATCACTTCAGTCCATCCGGCCGACTGATGCGATCTGGACATTGCACACACACGATACGATTTTGCATCCGTTCAGGCCGAACTGAAGAAAAACCGGACCGTATATAGGACCCCTTACAAATTGCATTAATGTATTAATTAATTATTATTTACAAAAGGATCCCAACCACGCTAATCTAGTCCCGAGCTTAAATCACGTACGAGTCACAATAATAATGCTGGCCACTCTAACATGCTGGACACAATAATAACGCTCCACCTATGCAGTTATACTTTTTTAAACAATTATTATTTATTCGTCTTTTAAAATTGTTACAAATATTGTAAATTCTTTGTTTCCTGTCTTACATTCTTCTTTTACTATTCTTTACTTCTATCTGTGTAACTTTTAATTGACCTTCTTGTAATATGTTAAAACTATATTTTGTTCTAGCTGTAAGTTTTCCTAAATAAATAAATAAATAAATAGCAGCAACGTGTGTGGGAGATCGCGCAGTTTTTCATCATTCATCATTCTATTGGGGAACATTACGATTTTAATTCTTCTCCCTCTTTTAATAATATGTAAATTATATAATATCGTTAAATGCCTTGGCAGTGACATACATCTCGGGTACCTGTCACTTTATAACAAATAAAGTTGACATTAAAACGCTACGGTACTCGAAGATTTACCGTTGTCTTTTAGTGGCAAAATGTTTTCAAACAAGATCCACTCGTGGCCAACGCTGCGGCGCCTGGACACAGAGTCGGACTCGGACAAGTCACGGCCGCGCTTCCACAGCGTGTCGCTGCCCGCCATGGACACCGCTGATGTGCACGTCAACAGCAAACTCTCGCCGTTTGTAAGATCATGTCTTTAACCGATGTTAGGGCCTGTTTCACAATCTTCTAATTTGTGTCGGATTGCTTATTCGGAAGTTTTTGTCACTCCTTACTTTGTATCGAGCGACAGAGACAAAGCTATAATGGTTTTTTGTGGAAAGTTATTCAAGGATTTTTAAATTTAATTTGTAAAAATGTTATATTCGACACTTGGTAACATCCCTATTATGTAAATGATGACTTCACGTCTACACATACAAACCCTTGTTCATTCTCAGAACGTCCGCTGGATGTACGGGTACAACTGGCGCGCGGGTGTTGTGGACCTGAAGCTGGCGGCGCCGTGGGAGACCCAGGTGCTGTTCGCGGCCGGCAACTGCGCCGTGCTGTACGACTGGACCAAGCACCAGCAGAGGATCCTGCAGGGACACGTATGTGGCTTGTAGATTATAAACAGTCAATAGGGCAAGCAAATATATAATAAAAATACAACAGATACACAAAATATCCACATAAACAAACATTTAAACAAACAAAGTTTGTGTTACTCTGTTCAGAGAAAACGTAATCTAAACAAACAAAAATATTTAATTTGATAATTTAAGTAATTTTAAGACATTTTATTTCTTTATTCCACGGTTAATATTATTACATTTTAATTGGTAGCATTATAGCACGCTATTTCTCTTTGTTTACGTTTAGATAGATAGATAGATAAACTCTTTATTGCTCACATTAAAGAATACAATCAGTAGACTAAAACTAAACTTATAATCTAAATCTGGGCAAGGGCGGCCTTGTCGCTACAAGCGATCTCTTCCAGGCAACCCTGCAGCACAGGAGAGGTAAAATAACTAAATAAGCAGGGTAATACGAAAGGTCAAGAATAACTTTCAAAATAATATACAATTGTTCAAATAATAAATAGGTACTTATAGTTAGATTAGCGAGTGACTATGTTCAGAAGATAGTTATGCAGTTTGGATTTGAAGATAGCAAGTGACTTTGACTCTCGAATGTCACGTGGTAGGTCATTCCACATGAGCGCAGCCTTCACAATGAAAGAACCACTAAAGTAACCAGACTTTGTAAATGGCACATGAAGTTTCCTACTATATCCAGAGCGTAGTGCACGGATTTGGTCAGTGCTCCGATAGTGAAAACACTCCTTCAGATAGGGGGGAGAGCGAGGGTCAAATAGGACATTAAACATAAATATAAGAACATGCTCATCCCGACGGAGCCTGATGGGCAGCCAAACAAGTCGCTGTCGAAACTCAGAGACAGGTCGAACTTGCGCAGTCCATACACGAACCTAATGCAAACGTTTTGTAACCTTTCTAATTTATTAAGATATTCCTCATTAAGGTCGATCATACAAACATCCGCATAATCCAGTATTGGTAGAAGTAAAGACTGCGCAAGCTCGACTTTAGTCTTTATGGGTTATTATTATGGAACCTACGACTGACTTCAGAGATCTGGTGAGACCATTTAAAGGTCGAATCAAAATACACACCCAGGTTTTTGACTACATCGCTACAAGGTAATGTAACATTGTCAAATGTAATGCTAGTGATAGCATCATAGTTAGGTCGATTGATCTGTTTTGATCCACTGATGACTATAATTTGCGACTTGTTGGGATTGACCATTAAGCCATGACATTGACTCCAATGAAGGGTTGTCGCAAGGTCCTTATTGATTGCCAAAACAGCGGAATTAAGGTTATCAGCAGAAGCGTGGGTATAAATTTGGTAATCGTCCGCATAGAGGTGAAAGAAACAGCAGAGGTGTGGGGTAAGGAAATTTATAAAAATGGAAAAAAGGATAGGGGACAAAATACTACCCTGTGGTACGCCAGCAGATATATCACAGAAGCCAGATACGCGATCATTAGCCCGTATGCATTGCTGTCTTCCAAAAAAGATAATCCCGAAACTACTCCAGCACAGGATGTGAGAAGTGAAGCGCGCCTATCATTGTTTAGATTAAATTGTATCTGAACGGAGTATATACGACATTGTATCGCACCTGACAGTGGACAGCTCAACATTGGTTCTTTCAATGACTTTTGTTTTAAACATTGTGACAATGTGAGGTCTGTTGGTACTTGGTGTTGACTTACTTAAGTCTTAAGGTAGCCTTCCGATCTATGCGACCGCGACCAGCTTCTCTGGCCACGCTCATGGGTCGCGCGACGCGGGGATTGTTTACTGCTCCATATAAATTTATACTAAGAAATGGCTCCGCGACCCTATTTCGGGTTTATGTACTATTATTTATTTATATTATTTATGTACTATAGTATATATACGATGTTTAAGTATTTGTAAATAATTTAAATTCACGATTCTCTTGGGAGCAGTCATAACACACAGGAATCCTTGCACTATTTCCACTTTAATAAGTATTTCACATTAATTTTAATATATTACACGACCGGTTTCGACAAAGTCATCATCAGTGCAAGAAGTCCTATGTATTATTACTGTGAAACGTGAATTTAGTTAGTGAATCTAACAAGAACCCACAATACAATCAATAACATATCTCTTAGGAGCCTCTTGAATCGTAATAGTACGTAAAGACTTTCCAAATTCTATCACAGAAGCACATGGTTACCAACATAGCGGCGAGTGCAAATGGCAAGACGCTGGTCACCGCCGACTCGGGTCCCGAAGACGCGGTTATCGTGTGGGACGCGCGTGATCTGTTCCCGCTCCGCACCATCTTCAGCCCTCACGGCGCCGTGAAACTTAACAAGCTGGCGCTCAGCACCGACGCCAAGTATATCCTGACGCTGGGCTGCCAGGACAAGGTGACGGTACACTGGTGGATCTGGTCCAACGGCCTTGATACCCCTGAAGGTGAGTTATGTAATGAAATACGCCGGGGAAAATAGCACAGGGATTGCCGAACATCGGGTCAGGTGTGGGGCGCGCGTGATGTGTTCCCGTTCTGCACCATCTTCAGTAGTATCAAAATACATTATTCAGTTAGTTAAGTTCATAGACGCTATTATGTAACTATAAGAATAAAAAATATTTTCAGCCAGTTGCACTTTTAGTGTGGGGCGGGGAGGCGTCGTAGACATAGGCTTCAACCCCGGCTATTCAGAACAATTCGTCGTGCTGGCCAAGTATCAGCTTTGGATTGGATTGTCAGCAGTGCGTAGACAAATATTGCCTATTAGTAACTAGACGTTTGTTAGTAGTTAGTTTGCGCAAAAGGAAAACTATCCACTTACTTATCTTACGGGCAACAATAGCCTATGTCTCTATCTGAGCTATAAACTATATAATAGGTAATATGTGCCCAATTCTATTCAAATCCGTTCATCCGTTTGAGCGTGAAATGCAGTAAAACAGGAAGTTACATACCTATACATACTTTCGTATTTAAAATATATTAGTGTGATTATAAGCTCACAATATTATGCAATTTTTACCACTACAGCTGCAGTATAATTTTGAAATACTTATAGAAAAAAATCATCATGGAGCGAGGAGCTATGAAAGAAACCGACGAGTACGCACTGAAAATGCGGCTGGTTGAGAGGGAGTTTACGTCGGAGTGGGGAAGGTACTCCAGCTACACCTTCGTGGAGAAGTGCTCCCACGTGCTGGTGGGCACCACCAGGGGCCGCGTGCTGCTGTTCAGCAACGGCGTCGAGAGCACTGACCGCGTTGCGGACTACGATCGTCTCAAGTACATCAAGACGTTGCATATCGATAACAGATCTATCAATGTCATAAAGAGCATTGACGGGTTAGTCACGTATTTTTTACTTTTTTTAATGTAGTGCGTTTGCAGTTTCCCGTAAGTACACTCACTCACTTGGCTTAACACAACGCAAGCGTTATTTCACGCCGGTTTTCTATGAGTACTTCTCTGTAGTATGTTCGCTGTTGCCTATTCGTGACGTAGCATTGCTCGCCGCGCAGGTTGTAGGTATCACTTATTTAGTATTAGCAATATGTAGAAGCGTAGTGGTTTTTTGTTTTTTTACTGATGAGTTATGAACTTACTTTTAAATGATTGAAAAAAACCGTGTTTTAGTGTGATCGTAACGGGCAACTCGGGCGGCGAGGTGAAGTTCTACGAGGAGGACATCAAGCTGCTGTATGTGATGCGCGACCAGCAGCTCGGTAGCATACAGCGGATCAGCTTTGACCTATTCCCTAGGAACGTTAAGATTTTAAACCCTAAATGTAAGTCAAAGGACCCGTGTCCCATACCCACTCAACAAATAAGGCCATTTATTTCTCATGACCAAAATTTTTACCATAACACAATATTTTAGATCCTTATCATGATTTTTACAATAAATTACAATACTATTTATTTGATTCTAAGATAGAATTCAGAAATCCCTATTTGCGTATGGCCAGGTTGCCGGTTGGTCCAGTTTTCTCTCTCCTTAACTTGTCTTATTCTTACAGCTTGTTTCTGCTGCAGCTGTAGCTATGATGTGATCACTCCATCGTCTTATTGGTCGTCTTTTTCGTCTATTTCCAGTGGTCCTATCGATTTCGATGCTTTTTTTGTCCATCGCACATCATTATATCGTGCCAAATCTAAAAATACCTTGTAAAACTGACTCTTGCTCGTGGTCAACTCTATATCTGTGTCAAATTTAATCAAAATCGGTCTAGTAGTTTCGGAGCAAAGAAACACAATCAAATATTTCCTCTTTATAATAGCGTAATTAGATCACACCCTACGAATTAGGTGCAAATTGCATTACCTAAAATCTACCTAATATTATTAGGTACCATAGGAGCCAAGTTCAATGTATGTGGTTTCAGGCAGGAAGGTGTGCCCGTGCTGGGATAAGGTGGAGACGAGCACGGACACCACCACCAGCGTGGCGTGCGAGAAGCTCCTGCGCCACAACCTGCCCTTTGACTACTCCGCCGACCCCAAGCCGTTTATAGCCAGGAACTTCTTCGTTTGTATGGTTTTGCAATAGTTCCATTTAATACTTAGGGAGCGCCCATCCACTTACGTTATTTACTACCGGAATGTATTCGGTGTGAACTACAGTTGATTTAAAATAGCGAGAAATAGTAAATAACGGTGTTAAATTGTTTCGCCTCGGGCCTCCACTTCTGTTACAAAAGACCCGACGCCTATTACTTCTGAATAAGTCAGTCCTGAGTCCTGACTCCTGACTCACGTCGCATTGTAAATGTGAGATACTGAACGAGTTAAATACGAGGGTAGAACGTAAGCGGACGGGCAGTGGGCACATCTAGTATTTTAATAAAATATAACTTACTACCACTTTTAATCTTAAAAATTGTATTAACTCATTTAAGCTACGCACGATCAAGGAATCAAGTATGTGGAGTTTTTAACTGGCAAATTACTGACGATCGTGGACTGCAAGAACTCTACGGCAACAGCAGTCACCGTGCACCCGGAAATGTAAAGTTCATTATAATCTATATTTCTGATCAATAGGTAACTATGTAAATCAGTCTGGTTAGTTACACTTATCCAAATACAGAAACGCATGTACTGATTTGAATGAAATATAATTAGACTCAGTATGCAGCAATTCCTGTGGAACATTTTTAGCAAACTAATTTGCAAGAAACAGCTTTTCTCTAATGTACAGGTAACATTTATAGCTAAGTACCAAATTCCTGGCAAACAAATGATCGCTTGATATGAACACTGCTGAAGTTGTTACTTGTTTGTATATCCAGTCCCCTGATGTGCGTGGGCCACGTGGACGGCGTGATCGACCTGTACGACTGCGGGCGGCGGCGGCTGGTGCTGCGGCTTGACTTACGCGAGCAGTACAAGACCGTCATCCCGCCAAACGATGACTCCATACGCGGAGACACGCATGTGCACCGCCCGCGGTTGTCGGTGACGAGCCTCGAGTACTCGCCTTCGGGTAGGCCGAACTCTTTCACATGAATACAGGGATTGACACAAATTAAGTGTACTAATGATCATCTGACGTATCGTCTGTAAACATTATTAGCCTCAATCCCTAATTATCATCAATAACAAATAGTCTTTGACAGAGCTATTTTCAAATCGAACAATAGGTAACTTTTATAGAAATTCGAAAAAAATATTCACAGTTCACACAAAGTAGGTTCAGAACCCTTCTTTATTCGTACCTGAAATGTTCTTGATTTATTTTTTCAGGATTACATCTGGCTTGTGGTTTGAATTGTGGGAAATTAATATTCCTACATCCATCATTTCTGAGTATAATAGAAGCGAAGGAATATACTAGATACGCCATAATACAGATTCGGTACAGCAGCGACTCCATGATACTGGCGACCGCGGTGACTAACTTGTGGTGCCACATAACAATTAACAAGTCTAACTAAATACTATCCCCCTTCCTAATAAAAATATTTACACAATGGATAAGCTGTTTTGTCCTTGTCTGATATGTTTGAAAACTCGCTTGACAGACAAGGATAAAACATTGTATAGCCTATCCATTGTGTGAATATTTTTATTAGGAAGGAGATTATAGTCAACGTATCATATTATATACGATTCATTTGTCGCAATCCCTCTTTTAGATGTGAAAGCTTATTGTTTGTATGAATTTATTAAATCTTAAAACAACTTAAAAGTTTGCACCTAGAAACTTTATAAAATAAAAGAATAGCAAAGGAATTTAAATATATTATATTTTCTAGGACAAAGGCAAAAACGTTTGCGTGTATAAATACGAGAAGCACAGCTGGAAGCACCTCGACAAGCACCGAGTGCACTACAAAGACATCACGTCGCTGTTCTTCATGCCGAGAGCCAACGACGAGAAGTTCAAGCTGGTATCGCTCGGCTCGGACAGACTCTTGGTGTTGTATGAAGTGGATGAAGATGGTGTGACGATATTAAGCACCAACAGGGTGGAGCAGTCGGCGCTGCCGCTAGCCGGAATGCCTTGGCCCACGCCAACTGGAATGGACCCGGAGACTTATCATTTAGATCTTCCTCTGGTGTTAATTGCTAATGATCAGGTACAGTACCTATAAGATGTCTGCTCCGAGGCAGAGGCCTATAGATAAGCGATGTAAATGAATGATAATATCTACATATCTATCATCTTAATTGATAGCCAAAAAACAGGAGAAATCATTACGCTAACTGTGGACGTGTCCGTTCCATCATCAACGTTAGTACGTTACTGAGAATTTACTGCAACTTTCCACAGTTCAAGTACAAGATCGTGAACAACTCCTCCGGTGCTTGCCTGTCAACCGTGTTGGGTCCGCGGTACGAGCACCCGGTACGCCGCATGTACCTCGTTAACAGGACGGCGGACGACACGCTGCAGCAGTACATAGTGTTCATCACCAAGAACGTCATCGGACTACAGAAGTTGCCGCTGGACGGCAACCCGTGGAAGTACGTCGCGCTGCTCGGACATCCACTGCAAGTATGTACTCGTATAATATGTTGATTAAACATGAGTCTGAAAAAATATACTTTGAACATACCCACAGGCCACACTCCGTGTAGACCAAATATGCTTAGTCGCGAGGTAAACCTTTGACGATGTATAAGTTTCTTAAGTGTTTGTCATTGAATATATTTTGAAACAGGTGCTGGGATCATGTTACCACGAGCGAAGCGGCGTGCTATTCACCATAGGAACTAAAGACTGCTGCGTGACACAGTGGGACACCGTCTATAAGTATGGCTTATAATTATTATAAAAACAATACTAGCTTCCATGGTAGGTATACCTTGCTAATTGCTTAGTGCTTACCTATATTTTTTATGGAATAATCCACATGACGAATAAGAAGACGGATCGAAGCTTCGCGATTGCCGCCGCTTACTGCAATACCAAAAGTGTAAGTACAAATAATATGCTCCTGATTGAGCTACTTCTGCAGAGGCTCCGGTATTACTCAATCGGTTGTTTCAGACCGGCTTTATCATTTTTGTCAGGCCGTAGCATTTCTCCGGTCGAGCAGCTCCACGACCCCAAAAATGTTTACACAAATGCAGGCCCATTTGTGTAAACATTTTTGGAGTCGTGGAGACGACGATGAAACGAGACGATGGGCCCACCCGTGCTACTTCCTGTTTGACAGCGGCCGTAAGGCTGGCTGTTCCAGGAGATCAATGACCTATTCTACATCGTGCTGGTCTGAGGCATAACGCAGCTCATCGCTTATAGGGCCGCGGAGACAACGACGAAGCGCGGCGGCGACGGCCTGGAGCCGTACTACTGCCTGTTCGACAGCGGCCGCCCCGGCTGGCTGTTCCAGGAGATCCGCGATCTGTTCTACTACGTGCAGGTCTAATGGTTCATTATCACTATAATTATCTTAGTATATGATAATAATATTATAATATAATACTAATATGCTACAATAGTTACTTCTTGGGGAGAAAATTTTCCTCAAAGAAATCGTAGATTTTACTACCGCCTTTTGTTGCCGATTTAATAATAGGTCCTTACCTATGAAATTGCCGTTCTGCAGTACTGGCCATTTCAAATCAAAATAATTTTTGTTTGGCTAAGAATTATAATTTCAAATTAATTTTATATTAAAAACATGGAATTCTTTTTCCAAAAGTAGTCATTTGTTTATTGATTAGTGTTACATTTTCATCGCATTTCAATCTTTTTCGCCTTCATGGATACGTTAAAAATTCGAGTAATTATGGAATATGAGTACCGTCGTGGCAGCAACGCGGCACAAGCGGCACGCAACATCAACGACGTTTACGGAGCTAACACTACAAACCAACGAACCACCTGTTATTAGTTTGCTCACTTCCGTTCTGGAAATTTTGACCTGAAAAATGAACCTCGCGGTCGTTAGAAGACTTTGTTCGACAATGACGAATTAAAGGCGATTGTGGAAGCTGATGATACACAATCTACGGCTGAATTAGCAGCAGCTTACGACGTTAGCATCAAAACAATATTGGTCCATTTGCGTCAAATTGGCAAGGTAAAAAAGCTTGACAAATGGGTGCCCCACGAACTCAATGATCGCCAGCGCGAAGTACGCGTCGAGACGTCCCTTGCACTGCTCAACATACACACAAATGAAGGAATTTTGAACCGCATTGTTACCTGCGATGAAAAATGGATTCTGTTTGATAAGTGCTCAGCAAGTTAGTTGGATCCGGGTTCAGCACCTAAACAATGCCCTAAACGAAAACTTACCCCTAGAAAAGTGATGGACACAGTTTGGTGGTCTAGCGCCGGTGTGATTCATCACAGCTTCTTAACAAACGGGGTGAGCATTACTGCAGATGTGTATTGTGAAGAACTGAACACAATGATGGAGAAGCTGGCACATCTCCAACCAGCATTGGTCAATCGCTCGTCTCCGCTGCTCCTGCACGACAACGCGCGACCTCATACAGCACAGCAGACGGTCTCCAAGTTGCAAGAACTGGGGTTGGAAGCTCTCCGTCATCCGGGCGGATGATGGAGAGCTTCCAACGAGAGAGACGGGTGGAGAGCTACTCACCACACCTTGCGCCTACAGACTACTACTTTTTCCAGAATTTGGATAACTTCTTGGCGGGAAAAAATTCAATACCCGAGAGGCAGTACAAAATGCCTTTGAAGAATTTGTTGCCTCCCGTCCAGCTGATTTCTTTAAGAAGGGCATCAATAAACTGCCACTGCGTTGGCAAAGATGCATTGATTGCATGTGTGATTACTTCGATTAATACAAATAAAAAATACATGAAAAAAATTCGTTTCAATTTTTTCATACAAAACGGCAATTTCATAGGTAAAGACATAATATTTGTAATAACATGGTCGTTACTGTAAGTTTTGTATATTAAAATATAGTATATGTTCAGGAGTTCCCAACAAATGGGGCGCGCGCCCTAGAGGGGCGTAGAGAGATGTCCCTTGAGGCCTTGACATAAAACTATTACTACTTGGGCAAAAAACTAATTAAACATAGGTATATTTTATCGCAAATGGACGCCTCGTTAGTCGTTTTTAAGACAAATTTCGACAAGCTACATTATTTTATTTACTTATTTCCATACAAAGAATAAATATGTAAATAAATAATTATCGATAAATTAATGGAGGTTTTTTTATATCATAAGGGGGCGTAAAAGTCTCATTTTTAATCTGAAACCCTGTTAAGTACGTGTTATTGGTGCGAAATAAAGAGGTTTTCGTCCATCCATCCATTCAGGTGCTCTGCCAGGGCACTTTCACGCCCGTGGCGCGGCGCGTGCGCGACTACATACCCGTGGACGCGCTGCCAGATCTCATGAGGACGCTGGGCTTCTTCCTCACTGAACACGAGGTATCTAAAGTATACATTTGTACATAACAATGCAAATTGTAATTCTTGCTACAAGTATACCGTTTTGCAAAATCAATTACCGAAACTGGGGCGGTAGGTAAGTTTTTAGATGTTTTCTTTTTAATTCGAGGTTAATGACCTCAGCTTTTTTTCTTTCTTTCGAATATATTCTATTAAACGTATCCTGCATTATAATTTTAAATTTTAACAGCCTCCGTGGTCTAGTGGTTAGAGCTTGGCTCTCGACTCGGAGGTCGTGGGTTCGATTCCCGCATTGGAACAAAAAAAATGTTGTTTCCGAGTTTGGTTAGGACAATTCAGGCTGATCACCTGATTGTCTGACAAGAAAGATGATCCATGCGTCGGATGGGTATGTAAAAAGTCGGACCTGCGCCTAATCTCTCGCCAGTCGTGTCGTTGTGTCGGTTATCCGTCCCACTGGGTTACGAGAGTAAAGGAGGAGAGAGTGCTCTTGTGTACTGCGCACACACTTGGGCACTATAACATAACTCCTGCGTAGCTGGCCTGCTTTCAATGAAACAGGCCACCGTCACCGAAATCGGTGTGGGGAGCTATTATCCTGCATTATACCACAATTATACGTTGTTGCTTAAAGTCTGCTATGTAATGCCGTCTATCATAGGGTGAAAATCTAATCGCCGAAGCCAAATACAAGGTGTACCAACGAGAGCCCTCCTTCGAGATCGACTTTCAAGTGTTCGTGAAACTGTACCTGAATCACCGGCCGGCGTTCGGCGACAGCTACAAGCAGGTAGATTATTATACTTAGATTCAGATTCAATTTAATCTAAACGTAAACAAAACTACATTATTATAATCATTAACCCTACAGTGACTGAAAATCAGTGGATCACATGTTACTTCCATCTTTCTCTTTTTACTAGCTCCATGGTCTCCCCACAGCACAACTCAACTGAATATTAAGTATAATACTTATTACCTACCCTACCTATTATATTACCTATACCTACTTACATACTTTGTATCAGGTCCGCGCCGCCTTCCGCCACTACGCAGGGCGCCGCGCCGCGCCAGCGATCCCGCGCGACCGGTTCATCGACGTACTCGCACAACACGGTAGTGGTCATTTTATCAGTCTAGCTATCCCGAAACACGTTTTTTCCTAACTGGAATAAGTAAATAACTACACCTACAATCTACAACTACCTACACCTACAACCAACGCCTTTTCCAATATTTCTCACCGTTTAAACCTTCCCTTAACTTTGACAATTATTTCCAGGCCAAAATAAGCCAAATCAGTCCAGCCGATCTCGCGTTTTAGCGAGACATTGGAATTGCGATCCATTTTTAGGGTTCCGTAGTTTACGTCTCGGAACCCTTGTGGTTTCGTCATGTCCGTCCGTCTTCGGCTTACCGTCCCTAAATGGTTAGTGCGAGAAAGATGGAATTTTGTATGGATATTTATATTTACCACGTCGACAAAGTGCTAAAATAAAATCATGAAAAAAAAAAATTCCCCACTACGTGTAGGGGACGTATCCCCTACACGTAAAGTGGGGGAATAATTTTTCTCCCATCTTTAACCCCATATTGTGGGGTATCATTAGATAGGTCTTTTGAAAACATTGAGAGTTTACTAAGACGATTTTTTCATTTAGGTATCCGTTTGCGAGATATTCAACTTTACAGCGCATTTTTTTTGTTAAAATTGTTTGTTCCCCCGTTCCCCTCTAAAAGCTAAAGGGCTGGCTTGAAAAATCTAAAAAAATAATTATGATGGTAGTCCATGTGATGAACTATAAAGGAAAACTAAATCTGTTAATCTAACTTTGTTACTTCAGGAGTTACTTAACTTGTAAAATGCGCTATCCTGGAAAACTTCGTACGGAACCCTACGTGCGCGAATCCGACTCGCACTTGACCGGACTTTTATGAAGATTCAAGAAGATAATCATTTGATTATCTTCTTGAATCTTGCCACGTACTTTTTACCCTGGTAGTGCCATGCTTCTGCACGAATGGGCCGGCTTGACGGGAAAAACATGGTTTCAAAAACGAAGGGCAGGTACCTGCGAGCCATTTACTTACATCACTATTGTTTTGGTTCATTCAAAACTTCAAAAAAGTCTACCCTCTAATATGCACTATATCTAAATATTATGTCTGATCTAGGAGAATGTTTCTCCCGAGAGCTCAGTTGGTATCTTCTGTCGGTACTGTGCGAGATGTGCTCCGAGACCAGAAGCAAAATGCTGGAAGAGGACTTTTCCTTTTTACCGGAGGTTAGCAACTTTTACAGCATACATTAATAGTACAGCAAAATGTGAATAATGCAATAGATTTTCAAGTTATAAAATAGTAATTATAAAGCTATTATTTATCTATAGACATTTATGTCAAACAGAAAACTATTAAAAATTTCCAGGCAAATGCGAAATTAAAAACACTGGTAAAATTACCATGATATTCAAGATAAACCATATAATTTTGAAGTGTTTTGAGATTAATAGTTCAACACAAGTTCGTTCACAGAATATATCACTGAAGGTCTTCATAACGAGTATACTGGGGGTACAGGAGATGGAGTGCTCGGACCAGTCTGTCAAGGAGTCCATATACTCCGTGGTCACTTCCTCCACTCTCACAGGATCTATTGAACCATTTTATTGAATTAAATTATTATCGTTCAAGTTATTTGTTATTATTGAAAATAATGTTCTTGTTTACCTTATTTTATATTTTATAGTTACTACCAATTAACCTTATATTTGTACAAATGTATATGTATATCTTGTAAGAAAAAAAATGTGACAATCTTTTAGGCAGTAATACAAGGCAGGCACAAAATAATGAAGTCTGTGTCACCTTAAATAAATATTTAATTGAGAACATCTATCATCTCTTCACATTACCATTAAAATTAACATCATATTACACTTTGTTATATACACATATAATTTGTCACAAGCACAGGGAACAAGTCATGTTGCACATCGCCTCGACTCACTCCTCCAGTCTGTTGTGTTATTCACAGTCCTTATAAGTATTTTTATTGCCGGCTCAGTCAGTTTTTAATCTTTTTGCTGGGGTTGTAGTGCCACTACTCTGGGAGTTTGAGTCTTCGGAAAAGGTCAGCTGTGTTGATGTAAAGTCAGTGGGCCCCTGAGAATCACTCACAGTAGAAAAGCCTGAAAAATCAATTTTAGTAGGTAAATTCACAAAATCTTATATTCTTTATGATGCTAAAAATATTTATTCATATAAATCTTCTAGTTACAACTATTAATATATTTGGTTTCCATTGCTACAGTAGATTATTTTCGGTCCCCGGGGGCCAGGTTTGCAGTCTAAAAACCTCTGCACACCCAGCTCTAGTAACACAGCTTTAGCAAGTGTAGTGTACTCAAAGGTTTTTGCAATTTTTAATTAAGGAATTTAATAATATTTAACCTGGTCTAGAAACTAATCCAAGTAACAAAATTAACTTACACGTATTAGAATCCTCAGCCATTCCGAAATTGGAATTCGATGAATCGTGCATTTTTTTAGGAGTGAGAGTATTTTCCTTATTCTCTCGTTTGGCTGCATGTTTCTTTTTCTGTTCATTTGTGGATATCGGAACCCACTTGTAAATCTTCATCGTCGTCTCACCGATAGTTACCCACTTCTTTTCCCTATTTAAAAACAAAATAATAAATTACGATATTTAAAAATTATTATTATAGATATTATTTTAATTCATCTAAATAGTATTACTAACTGAATTTTAAATGCCTACTACTAAAATAATAATAATGTAAAATACATGCTTACCAATGGCGAACTTTTTCAACAGCTTGCATGACTCTTTTGATATCATCTTTGACTCGATTTCTCGTTTCAGCACGTACTGATCGCGACATTTTTGCTTTTTGGTTTTACAGGCAGTTGAAATTACTATGACTTAATTCAAATAAAGTTTATAAATATAAAGAACTTGAAAGCGTCTCTCTCGTATACACAATACACATTCACTACAATGCATCCGCCATTTATTTCAAAATGTCAACTCTGAACGTGAACTCCTCCATTCGTGAAGTTCATGTCAAGATTGACGTTTACTAAAAAGTAATGAAAAAATAAAGGCCGCCACAGATAATTAAAAAAAGAAGTAGTAACAACAAAAATCTTTTTGCCAGTTCATTTTGCAGAGTAATGAGCATATTTTGTTACACTTAACATCTTTTTAACGCTTAAAATTTATGCAATTTAATAATATATTGTATTCCATACGGTATACCTATGTATTTATTCACTAGGTGATTTTAATTTGTGGTTTTAAATGACCATCTGAGGTGTACTTTACAAATAAAGCTCGTGTCCAATACTATATGAATATGAAATATTTAAATAAAAAAATAAAAATCACGAACGAAATTGTAACAAAATCGGATTTTTCGAATAAATGTAAATTTTAATGCAACATGCCGCTCTAAATATTAGGTAAGTAGTAGAATAATGTGCTTAAATAGTAAAGCAATTTAAATTACAAGTCTAATAAAAAGTCAATCGGTGCAATTATTAAATAATTGTACCTCTGCGGCTGTCACTTGTTTTACGTCTTACAACATTATTTCTTGATTTATAAATAGTCTAAAGTTTATACATCATTTCATGCTGATGGACTGCAGAAATGAAAAACTCCGTCTAGGATGCAACGAGATCACAAGGTGCTCTATCCTCTCACAGTGTTGCTTGTCTCATGACTGCTCTGTAATCTGTTACCTACCTAGTTGTGCTATACCTTCTTACTTTAAAGCTTCTGTTTTATGCCATTCTACTTCTAAAAACAAATCAATTTCCAAAAAATAAACTAAGTTTCTGATGAGGGTGTGTAAAGGCATGTGGGAGGTCACTATTGAAAGATACAAATGTTACCTGTCACTGATAGTTCTATAAATCAAATTTATTCTATAAATAAATAATAATTCTAATAATTAAAAATACACAACCCCTTTCTGAGTTGCTATAGAAAATTTATTAATTCTAAGCACAGCTTTACCTTTTGCTTATTATATTTTATTTCTAAAATAATACAATCTGGTATTGCAATGTTCTAAGTAAACACAGTTCTTCTAAATATAATGTAATAGTGTGATATAAGTGAGCTGCAATTACTACACACATGTGCGTAAAGCATAAAATGATGATTGCTCACTAGATTGTGTTATGTATAGTGTTTATATTTTGTTGCAGTTGCACCCTGCATGTTGTGTTTACTCATAGAAGTGGTATCGTAAATATTATTGGCATTGTCCAGTGTAAGCTACCGCTAACGAAAACCGTGACTATTTCCTTCCCGTATGGCTGCATATGTTAACCGTACCATTTCGATGATGGCCGGCGACGGGCCCCACAATGTGGCAATGAACAATGGAACGGTCCGCGTGAACATGTCCAATGTGGATTCACCTCTGCAGATATTTGTGAGGGCAAAGAAGAAGATCAATGATATTTTTGTGGAGATTGATGACTATGTTAAGGATGCAGTCACGTTTATGCATGGTAAGCTATTTTCCTTTTATACCTTCACTGATTATTTTAGCAGTGCATTTATGAAAATAAATCTGTAATATATTATGTTAAATTAAACAACATGCAGTGTGGGAGGAGGGAGGTGCTTTACGCGTGCTTATGCGTGCACTCACATTTGTTTGCAGGTTGTAGGTATTTTTTCGTGGGATATTGCTAGATAGAATATTAATTAAATTGTAAACTAAGAAGAGCCTATGATATATTAATATTACATCATTATCTTTATCTAACAATTACAAATTTTACTACAGCTGTCTCAGGAGACAACAGAGTTGCGAGTCCTCAGGATGTGGCCAATGTTGAGGCGTATGTTAGCAAGGTGCAGGCCATACGAGAAGTGCTTAAACGGGATCACATGAAAGTAGCCTTTTTTGGTCGGTAAGTTTCTTTTTATATCTATAGTACATAAGAATTACAAAATTAAATAAAAAAGTTTATTTAATCTGAGTAAATGCTGTATTTTTTCTTGTAGTTTTATAATATTTTTTATTGAATAGACAATTGTTTCGAAAGTCAATTGTTTTTAATTATAATAATATGTTGTAAATTTCACAATTTTCTATTTAAGAACAAGCAATGGCAAGAGTACAGTGATAAATGCCATGTTACATGACAAGATACTGCCCAGCGGCATCGGACACACCACCAACTGCTTCCTCCAGGTTGAAGGATCCGACACTAATGAGGCTTACATAAGGACCGAGGGCTCGGATGAGAAACTAAATGTCCAGGTATTGACTTACTATGGTGTAGGAAATATTTATTTGTAACAATGAAAATAAATTGAGGTTATTTAATGCAAAAGTAGTACAAAACAATTTCTACATGTCAATCTAATTATAAAATTAACTACTGAGCTATTAGTCATGAGTCATCTCCGTAAAATGCCACAGTGAGTTTTAATATACATACCACATGGCAATATTGTACTAAATATTACACAAATTTTTGTGCCCCACAATGTACCTCCTTATGTAACTCCTACACCTCCTACTACACTACTGTAGTACACCTATTATACTAATACTTGTTAATAATATTATAATTCTTGTGCGGATGGTAAATGTAGATAACAAATAAATGTATACGTAACAAACTTGTATAGTTTCTGTTTGTTGCCTTGGCCTATACCTATTAACTAAAACATGCAAATTATTATACTACAATTTATCCTAGTCCGATTTACTATTTTATTTCTACACAAATATTAAAAAGAGGTATGTGTGTTCCAGTCCGTATCACAGCTGGGACACGCACTCTGCGCGTCGCGGCTGGCGGAGTGCGCGCTGGTGCGCGTGAGCTGGCCGCGCGAGCTGTGCGCGCTGCTGCGCGACGACGTGGTGCTGGTGGACAGCCCTGGCGTGGACGTGACCGCCGACACCGACGACTGGATCGACCGCTACTGCCTCGACGCCGACGTCTTCGTGCTGGTCGCTAACGCCGAGTCCACGCTCATGGTCACTGTACGTAGTTTTTTAGTGTTGTAAGATACTGAAAACCGGTGGGAGAAAACTCTTGCATTGTGTTTATCCAAGTAAGTAGAATCTTGCTTGTGGCTAGGGGCAAGGTGACTGGTGCTGGTAGACTCTTAGGCCAGACACGTTACAAACTTTTTGCTCTTTTATAGAACAATAAATGTCTGTTCTTTTCAGTCCTATAATTTAATCTAATTCAATATCCTCAAGAATTATATAATAATTCCAATTTCATTCACTTTACACACACACACAATTCAATTATCATTCACTCCCTATGCAATGTTATACTGTATAAGCATATTTATATTTTGAATTACTTATGTGTAATTTTTTTTATAGTAATGATGAAATAGTTTGTTTGCCAGACACAAAATTTAAGTACAAACAAAATCCAGAAACAAAAGTACTTATTGGAAAATATTACTATAAAGTTGACCATTACTTTTTGTCATTTACAAAGATTTTTGATGTAAATTCTACTCAAGCTCCTCACACACTGGCTGTTTACTATAATTGTGTTTTTAATTGATTTCGTAACAGAAATATAATAAATCTTGCCGGCTTGTACGTAATTTAATAATTATTTTTTGTAAACCTATTTTGAATTAATTTTTTTGAGATTTGAAAAGAAGCATAATTGTTTTATTACAGGAAAAGAATTTCTTTCACAAAGTATCAACGAAAATCTCACAGCCGAACATATTCATACTGAACAATCGATGGGATGCCTCCGCCTCCGAGCCCGAGTACCTCGACCAGGTCAGTCAACATATTTACTGATGTTAACGATGATTGATTATTCCATGTAAATCATTACATCATGAGGGCTTTATGTTTAAGAACTGGGTGACTGCCAAAAGATATTTGGCAAACATATTCTGCAAAAATAGTGTAAACATATTTTAATGTTGATATTTGTAGATCATTATGGTAAATTTTTTATCTACATCTCTTCACCCATTCTTACTCCTATGTACTATGTAGCCAGGTTTTTGACCCCCGACGCAATCAGCAGCTACACTATATAAGTTTGTCGTGTGGAGGTCCATTTATCGATTCCATAACAAATGCTGCTGAAACAGAAATTAATTTAAAAAACTTGAAAGAAAATGGTTTTTTTTTGGTTAAAATACTTTAAAGCTCAATTTCACTCTCTAAATATCTAATGTTTTTCATAAAACTCGTTACACGGTTGAATTATAGCAAAACAAAATACTTTATTCTTGAGTTTTTTGAAAAATATTCAGTGTGACCTCTAGATGGAACTTTGGACTCTGCTCCAGAAAACTTAGTTTATATAGTCTAGAATTTATGTTAAATCTTCAGAAACTGGACATTAATCGAGAATGTTCTTAGTTATAAATCATAATCATCAGCTCACTTACTGCTATTGCAGGTGCGCACGCAGCACGCGAACCGCTGCGTGGACTTCCTGGCGCGTGAGCTGCGCGTGTGCACGCCGAAGGAGGCCGAGGAGCGCATCTTCTTTGTCTCCGCCAAGGAGGCGCTCCTCACGCGCATGCGGGAGAGAGAGAAGCCCGTCTCATGTGAGTAAGCACTAGCTCAACGACATTCATGTATGCTAATCGCAATCCAATGTTTGTTTACACTAGTCAATATCAAAATCTATGGTTCTGATATACCGATTTATATGTAACAAAACTAGGATTGCCAGGTGTATCGATTTGCGCGGGATGTCCCGATTTTGAGTGGTCTGTGGACGCGTCCCGATTTGCACCTGATCGGGACGCTAATATTGTGTTTTTTTTTTCCATAGTCTTTCAGATAGGGGCACAACACAATACTGCCAACTTTACCACGCTCGCTGGTACTTAAGATTCACGTAATCTCGTCCCATTTTAGGAAAAAATATATAAAACAAATAAAACTGTTTATTTGTAAACCATATTGGCAAATAAAAAAATTGCATACTAACGTTTTCAATTTAATTTAAATGTAAACAAATAGATCTATAGAACAGATATTATCTATAAATGCTACAAATGTCGTTAATTCACCGTGCGAAAAGAAATACAATGACACATTAATTTGGTTGTTGGGTTCACATTAAATTGATTTTGAACAGAGTACAGAATGTAGATTGCAAGGCAACGGGGGCAAATTATGTCACACAACGATAGAACTGTTCACTAGCAAAACATACTGGCATCGAAATATCGGAAATAATATAATCCTGGTATGTTACAGCGCCGGTGCTGGCGGACGGTCACCAGGTGCGGTACTTCGAGTTCGTCGACTTCGAGCGCAAGTTCTCGGAGTGCATCAGCCAGTCGGCCGTGCGCACGAAGTTTGCGCAGCACTCGCGCCGCGGCAAGTGCATCGCCGGCGACGTGTGCACCGCGCTCGACCAGGTCACAACTAATATGTTATACCTTATTAACATTTCTAGACGCTTCATTTTTATTCCTTCTTTCATTCACTTTACTGACTGACATTAAAAATGAGAATTTAGTGTGGTGGGCCGTGTGGTATAAAAAAAACATAAGCTTCACAGTACAAAAGTGACAGAACGAGGTGCAAGGACATTCTCCATTAGGTAGACTTATCGAAAAGACACTTTTCATAAAAGTATAGGAAATAGGCGCCCTATTCGCTGAAATTATGGCTAATATTAATAAACCAACCAATCTCTTTAAAATTATCCCTTTTGCAAAAGCAGAGCATTCTATTGTTTCATTACAATGTACCCTTTTGCGATACCTCTGTATTAAATACACTTTGATTGACCGTTTGCATGTAGGTAAATACAAAAAAGTAAAATATATGCTCCGCTCGCAGGTGTACGGGTTGGCGTGCTCGCAGAAGGCGGCGCGCGTGGAGCGGCAGCGCGTGCTGCAGGAGCAGCTGTCCGCCATCGAGGACCAGCTCACCGCCGTCACGCGACAAATGAAGGACAAGATCGGCAAGATGGTCGAGAGCGTCGAGCACAAGGTGTGTGATATTTGAGGAGTGGAAATATTCACTTTTTGCATGTTTGCGTCCAGTCAATGCTAGTTATCATGATTGCCAAAATGTCAAAGATGTTGTTTCATGTCTTAAATATGTTATATATATACGATTATAGTTATAGTCTTAACGTCATGGGCCGATACAATAAAGACTATAGGCGTTTTAACAAATTTATTCAATTTATAAAGAATGTAAGATGCTATTTATATAAGCAGCTGTCAGCTTCCTCATTTCATAGGAGGATCGATAAAACCGCAAGTGTATTTAAAGTGGAGATTATGGTCTAATCGTGTGTGTGTCGGCGATGGCAGGTGTCGCTGACGCTGTCGCAGGAGATCCGGCGTCTGTCTGCGCTGGTGGACGAGCACGCGGCGCCGTTCCGGCCGGAGCGGGCCGCACTGGAGCAGTACAAGCGCGCGCTGCATCGCCACGTGGAGGCGGGGCTCGGGCAGCGCCTCAAGCAGCGCCTGTCCTCCGACATCGGCCACGAGATGGACGCGGCGCAGCGCGACATGGCCGAGCGCATGTACGCCGTGCTGCCGCCGACGCGCCGAGCCGCCGCCGCCGCCGTCGTCGCGCCGCACCAGCAGCCCTTCGAGGTGCTGTACCGCCTCAACTGCGACAACCTGTGCGCCGACTTCCACGAGGACCTCTCCTTTCGCTTCTCGTACGGCATCACGGCGCTCATCCAGCGCTTCCAGGGCCGCAACACCAACAAGATCGCGCTCAAGAACCCGCCGCAGTACACACCGGTGAGTGCCACTTTTGTCTTCACCTCGTTTGTGGAGAGTAATTATTTTCGTCAGATCGGATCTAATTAGGATTTTTTCGTCAGATTCCCCCGGCGATAGGTCCAGCGGCGCCGTCGAATGAGGTGGTTCGCGCGGGCGCGGCGGCGCTCGGCCCGCTGTCGGCGGAGGAGTGGGGCATGGTGTCCCGGCTGGCGATGGGCGCGTTGACGTCGCAGGGCACGATGGGTGGGCTGCTGCTGTCGGGGCTGCTGCTGAAAACAGTGGGCTGGCGCGTGGTGGCGGTGACGGGCGCGGTGTGGGGCGCGCTGTACGTGTACGAGCGGCTCACGTGGACCACCAAGGCGCAGGAGCGCGTGTTTAAGCGCCAGTACGTCGCGCACGCCAGTAAGAAGCTGCGGCTCATCGTCGACCTCACCTCCGCCAACTGCAGTCACCAGGTGCAGCAGTGAGTATCCACCGCGCTTGACGAGTAGCACATAGCGTGTGTGACGGCATGTAGAAATTGCTTATATAAAGAAACAACTGGCGGTTACAAGTTATACTTGCTTACACATTGATACTTGCTTACACATTGATACTTATGTAATTATAAACGACAAAGTTGGCGTCGAACTTTATTCTATAAGAATTTTTTCTTTGAATTCTATAAGAATAAATAATGCGGTGAACCTCAAAACATGTGTTTCGTACGAACGAGAAAGCATGATGTTCGCCGCTTATATGTTCCTTTATCTCGCTCACACATAACATAATGTGTGAGTGAGATTGCATGACGATGGACGTCACGCTCACTCTGTGTGTCTCAGGGAGCTGTCGACGATGTTCGCGCGGCTGTGCCGGCTGGTGGACGAGGCGACGACGGAGCTGGACGCGGAGCTGACGGACGTGCGCGCCGCCGCCGCGCGCCTAGACGAAGCCGCCGCCGCCGCCAAGCGCCTGCGCAACAAGGCCAACTACCTGTCGCACGAGCTCGAACTGTTCGATGACGCGTTCCTCAAGCAGTAGCCCGCCCCACACAGGTATTGCGTAGTGTTGCTAGCGCAAAATTGAGTCATAGAACCGATCGCTCGCCTGTATTTTTCATACATGGTCTGTCATTTCCATAGAAAAACGAAGATTTCCGAGGGACATCAGCAACATGGTTTTGCTGTACACTATTCACTTAAGAAGTCAGGATTAGCACTATCAGTAAGGGCTTGTACAGGTAGCGGCACGAAACTCTAGCGCTGACCGTTGTTGCGCAGAAGTCAAAAATTAGGTCTCTTCTAGCCCCCCCGGCTAGAGGGACGAAGGGTGCTCGTGCGTAGCGCCGATTGGCTAGCCAGTCGTAGTCCGACTATATATATAGCCGAGATACGACGCTCCGCGGTCTTCTGACTGTACACTCGCGTTCTAAAATCTATTGTTACTGCCGTTCATTGTTATTGTTTTTTGTTAAGTTTGAGTTCGATTGTTATTGTTGGTTTTTATTATTAAATTTGTTTGTGACTTTAAACAGTGAACATGCCTAGAAGAAATACTGTTTTGAAAACACAGGCACGAAAAATGGTGTATGTCGTGCATTGTTTTGTTAAAAAAGAAACCAATGAATTGATTGATTCTTTAAAGCAAATAAAAAGTAAGATTGACGAAGCAACGAGTATTTTGCTCAGTCATTCGAATGACAGCACGATAAGACAAACTTCAGACGTTATTAAGACGGGGAACATGAAAATAAATGATATAATCAGTTGTTTGGGTAAAATCCAAAAAAGGACAGCAGAGGCCACAAATACGTCTGTTGCAACGGTAAGAAACATCACCAACTGTCAACAAACAATCACTCAAGCCAATAGCTCCGATTTGATAACAGTTTTCAGAACACCTGGTAAAAAACGATCCAGACCAAAAACGATCACAGAAATAGATAACTTCCACCAAGGCGTGATTAAGAGGTGCATACACAACTATCACACGTTAAATAATGAGCTTCCCACCGTCGGCAAGCTAAAACAAAAACTAGAAGAAGACATAAACTTCAAAGGCTCAGAACGAAGTCTTCCGAAGAATAATCAAGAGTTTGGGGTTTCGATGGAAAAAAACTGAAAACAATCGAAAAGTGCTGATTGAGACTTCAAATATACGTTTGCAACGTATTGAATATTTACAAAAAATTAAGAAATATCGCCAAGAGGGACGGCCTATTATCTATACGGACGAATCGTACGAAGATCCATGGCACTCTACGCCAAAAGCCTGGACCGACGGTAGTACAAAGGGCCTAAAAAAACCCATTTCAAAAGGACAGCGAGTTGTAATTGTCCACGCAGGGTCTGAGACTGGGTTTGTACCAAATGCGTTACTGACTTTTAAAGCAGGTACCAAATCAGGCGACTACCACGATAACATGAATTTTGAGAATTATGAAAAATGGCTCAGAAATCAATTGATGCCCAATTTACCAACTAATTCCGTCGTGGTAGTCGACAACGCGTCCTATAATAAACAGTGGGATCGCGCACCAAGCTCAAATTCCAAGAAAGCTGACATGCAGGCTTGGCTGACCGAAAAAGGCATACATTACGATGAAACGCTACTGAAACCTCAGTTATACAATTTGATCACGGCAAACAAGGAAAGATTCAAAACATTTTCGATTGACCAAATCCTAGCCGAACAAGGCCATGAAGTTCTGAGATTACCACCATACCACCCAGATCTCAATCCAATCGAGATGGCATGGTCTGATATAAAACAATATGTAGGCCAGCAAAAATGTGAAATGGAATGTTACTAAATGTATAGACCTAATTCAAGAAAAAGTTTTACTGATGGGTGCATGGGATTGGAAAAAGTTATGCAAAAAAGTGAAGGATATAGAAGAGGAATATGGAAAGAGTGACCATGTCGTGGATATGGTAACAGAAGAGTTCATTATTCGCGTTGACGCAGATAGCTCAGAGGATGACCTTGGAGATTCTGATGATGATGACGCTGCTAGTGACGATGACCGGAGCAGCCTCGTGACACACTATGATTTAATGGAAGGCGTGACACCATTATCTGATTCAGACTAAAGATGGGCGGCATAAACAAATGTGTATTAATTTTGTTGTCTTGTTCAGAAAACTTGTTTTATTAATTATTATATTAAATAAAAATTATCAAATTCGATTATATATTTTTTTCTACTCCCCATAAACTTAATCACTCGGTAGTGTACAAAGAGTACATTTAAATATGTTCTTAAATTTATTTTATTAAAGTTATAATTGTATTTCGTGCGCGACTGTAACCATGCGCAGCTATCCCCTCTACATTTCGCTCAGCGCTAAACTTACGTGCCGCTACTTGTACGTGACGTGATGACGTCACACAGCCGAACAATTATTACATGTATTATTTTAAGGTTGTGTCATTTTTGCGATTTTGTCGCTTCGCAGGTTGCACAAGGCTTAATTCAGTTTACACACACACAATGTATTAATATTAAATATATAATACATAATTTATTAATATTAAATTATGTGCAACTAGATGTTTCCGAGACTTCGTATGCAAAAGAATCCCGGAAAAGAAAAAATCTGGGAGAAACCGTACATTTTGCCGCTATTTAAAGCCTATTTCCTTTCCCGTGGTCTTCTCTATATCTGTGCCAAATTTCATTAAAATCGGTCCAGTAGTTTTGGAGCCTTTTCAATGCAAACGAACATTAAAATCATTCCTCATTATTAACTTAGTGGTAAATATGCGCGACTTCTAGCGAGCTTTGTCTCGACTCTAGTCGATGTAGTTGTATACTTTATGTTCTTATTATTATTAGGGGAAAGTCGGGCAAGGCGAATACCCCGGGCAAAGCGAATACTCCCCACTACTCCTACATTTTTAGCATTTCAATCAACGCGCCACCACTGTTGCATTCGGCCATCTTGGTTTAGTACGCAGCAAGCATTAGAGCGAGAGGCCGCGTCGCGTCCCGTCCGCGGAGTGGAGGTTTGTGTTTTCGTAAATAAAAGATTGATTTTACGCGGTAAGTAAATTTATCAATTCTCCAGTATTACTAGTTCTTCATTTTTAGGAATGTATTTATTCGGTAGCGGATCAAAATAGGTTTTTACAGTATAATTAACAGAAAGTCAGAATTATTAGTTTTTGTATAAAATGTGTTAACATCAAAACTTGCCTAGTCGGGCAAAGTGAATAGGGCAAAGTGGATATGGTATCCACTTTGCCCGCCATTTCTTATTAGTGACTTATTATCTCAGAATGTATTTTACATGTTTCAGATGGTGAATAAATATTATATTTAAAAAACTAAGCAAAGTACGTGGGATGAAAATATAATGCAAACAGCTATTAATTTGTGCAAAGCTGGGGAATCAATAAAAAGCACAGCTAAAAAGTATGGTTTGGCTTATGCAACCTTGTACAGGCATGTAAAAACCGGCATATCAGCTCCAAAACTTGGTCGATACCGTCCTGTTTTCACTGAAGACCAGGAAATAGAGTTGGTGACATATCTCAGGAATATGGATTCTGTATTTTTTGGCTTGACTCGAGATGAATTTAAAAATTTAGCGTTCACCTACGCCAAGGAAAATAATTTAAAGTATCCAAAGAGCTGGGACAAATTTCAAAAGGCGGGATTTTATGCTTTTTTTGCGGTGAAATATATATTGAACAAGACGGTAAACCAATTGAAAATTGGATTCAATGTGACATTTGTCAGCAATGGTGTCACGAAGATTGTTCTGCTTTTGATGGTACTCAAGGGTATACCTGTGACAATTGCCAATCTTAATTTTCTAATTTTATGGTCAAGTTATTTTTTTTCTTAGTTTATTAAAGTTATTCCTATATTTTCAGAGATTAAATATTGGTATTCACTTTGCCCAAGTACTGTATCCGCTTTACCCTGGGTACCGGGCAAAGCGGATAATTTCTCCCTTTTTTTATTTTTAGTTGCAGTTGATTACTGTTTAAGTATTAATGGTAACTGTTGTTTGTATTTGTAAAAGTAATAAATAAAGACTGATTTGTGATACTTATATTGTTTTTGTATCGTATACCTTTTCTGCTATAACCTTAAATACCTTAACGTATCCACTTTGCCCGGCCTTCCCCTATATAAATAACCAGGGACGAAATAGCGTGTTCCACAAATAATTTAAAAATCCTAAAGAATATTCTTATGTCGTTGCAGGTCCAGGAATTGTACTGTGGACCCCCCACCGCGTCGGGTGCCGACAGTAGTCTCGACTGCTGCCTAAAGTGCCGCACGCCAGCACGCCAGCACGCCAGCGACCGAACATCCGGCAACACATGATTGTAGTATTTGTAGTGAACATTTTCTTTTTGTAAGTTACACAAAATACAAATTCAAATATTGGTTGACGCTGAAAGTTACACGCCTCAAAATATCCGCTTCGTATCAATTTAGTTACGCCAATGAGATTATGCAGACCCTACGTACTACGCAGTGCTCAGGTGAACTTGTAATGTGGAGGCTACTGGCGTTTTGTGTGCTGTGTAACCCGCACGAAATCCGCTGAATTATTATTTTTGAGCACAAAAATTTTACTTTTAATATAATATGTTAGTCGAGCCTGCGTGTAGTTTATTTATAACTGCAACGCAAATTTGTAATAAATAACTATAACCCGACTACGTAAATTATTGTAGCCTATGTTACCCGGGCTGTTAAGAAGAATCTATTGACACTTCATTTATTAAAATCGGATCAGTAGTTTAGGCGCTACGGTGAAACAAACATACATATATAGACTGCTGCCAAAATCAATAAATACCCTTCCTTTTGGCTTCGCCGTAGTCAGGTAATAAAGAATTAGAGGCACGACAATAAAAAATATTCCAGCATAATAAAAGCTAACTATTGGAAACATTATTAAAATTAACATGACAATCGTAGGTTATTGATATTGTAATTGGCGTTGGCGGCGCCTGCGCAAGTGTCATTTCAACAACTCATGGTCCATTATATTCTAGATCTCTAGGAAAAATCACTATTTTCATGTTACCAACTGAAGGTCCCAAACTTAACCCGAACTCATAGTTAGAAGTTTAGTGGTGGCGCGTATACTGATGTTGCTTATGTAACCATTTGTTGTTTGTTATCTAATCATGTGCGCACGAACTTTACATACTAGAAGTGTATGTGAATACTGTATAATATATTTTCTACCGTTATAACTACTAGGTTAAAAATATGGAATCGATTTCATCGAAATAAACTAACGACATCCATGTTCTGAATACTGGATTAATCGTTTTAATATTTACTTTGATTTTATATTAAATTTTTATTGATGGAATTTAAATGAATTTGTGGCGGCTTTTGTGAAGCACCGACGTGGTATAGACACCCATATTTTAACATTAGAGAGTTTATACATACCTAGTATGTAATGTTTAATATGATCGTTGAGTGAGTGTGGGTCGTGAAGTGAGGCGCCAGCGGCCGCAGGGACCTTCGCGGCCCGCGCCTCATGTGATGCGAAATGTGTTGATTGTAAATTATTATTGAATTTTTCATGAAACCCTTTTGTTGACATTTTATTGTGGTAGTCTATGTTGGAGTCTACCGGTGCTAGCGGGGGAGGTCGGACGTGGACATAACGTCTCGAGGCACACCTAAATCCTAATTATTTAAGATTTGTCCGCGTTAGAACGCCACACGAGAGACTCGCCCTGTACTGTACATTATCCCTGTACATTTATTTGCTAAAGGCGGACCGCTCGGTCTAGTTTAGTCGCTACCGACTTGTAGTTACCAGCATGTCAGGAGACTAGGGCCTATGGTCTAATAATTGTCTCAAAACTTTTACGGCAACGCGCATTTATGATTTTATACTTTTTTTAAAGTTTTTTTTACCACGCTAAAGTTTTTGAAACTTATACCACTAGTATTCTGTATTATTTACAATCTGTCACCGTCGTTTGCCTACCTTCTACCTGTGATATGCCTGCAATACTCACGTGGCTGACGACTGCTGGGCCATAGGTGCGGCTCGCTGTAGCTTCTGTATTTGTTTATGTTAGGCGGGCACCGGGCAGCGACCGGCGGAGCCCGCGCATGTGCAATGTAAATTATTCGTTCCTTTCTAACCGCACGTCGACCTGTAAGGACATTCTAAATATGATGAAACTATTAGTTCTAAGAATACAAAAATAAAATTGTGTTCACTTGTATTTCATCTGAGAATCGATTCGACTATCCCGCTCCGCGCAAATATGTTAGCAGAATTTGTATTTCGAGACGTGCTCTTTTTAGAAATTGATTATCATGCTGAGATTATACGATCACTAGGAGTCTGTGGACGAACGTCCGTGTGAGCTGGGCCCGGCCACCGTTTCTCGTTACATATTTAGATAGTTTTTGTTGTCAAACGTAATTAGGTGAATTTTCTTATGTAAATAAATAAATAAATATTATTAAATCAATTGTTCTTTTCTTTTCAAATCTCATCGGTTTAAAAGTTATTTCGTAACCCTCGAGTTACTTTTAAGTTTAGAAATTGTTACAAATACAGAACAAAAAATAGATACAAATTATTATTTACGAGCTTACATACTTTCCCCACATTTAATATGGATATGATATCGATACCATTAATTAGTTGTATAAAAGGCGGGTAATTTAGAGATCCAACTTAAATTAGCATATCAATCTTCCACACACATACATACATCATATAAAAACTAAATTTAATGCTATATTGGAGTTTAGTTAGTATCATAATTTTATGTCGGCTTCTAAAAGAAATAAATCGAAAGACGACTGTAAGTAAATTATTAGAAATAAATTGGACTTGGTAATATAAAATAATCCACACATACACATTGATATAAAAATGTATTTATTTGAAAACAAACTTAGTCCATATCACGTTCGATAGTTATAAGCTTATAATAATTTTATCTCTTATCTATTCGATAGTGTTTAGACTGTTGGGTAAATGATAAAAAACGCCGTTAAATGTCTTTTATCTTGAGCTAGATTGTTCTATAACACAATGAAAGACAATATAGTCTTAATAAATGCAAAGTACTTGAAAAAGACGCCACATTTGACATTCACAATATAACGTTTCGCAAAATCTAACTTTGGGCATATTTACTCCTTATGAAAACATGTGCAAATAATAATTTCCATATTCGAAAAGAAATATGTAATGGCCGAGTTTACGAAACCTTATATTGGTTTGAGTCCTTAGGAAAGATGCCATCACTAATTACGACGATGAAGTTAGAAATCAAGAATTCAAAAATGTTTGGTATTGACGTTAATGACGTATCGCGCGCGTCGCTTAGCGCACGATATGCCAATCCCATATATTTTCATTTTCCAAGTTCGTAATTGCAATTAACGAGGGCACGTTTGCTAAGACCCCTAGGCATAGGTAAAGATGACAGAAATATAGCGAATAGACGATCACAGATACAGCTAAAGAACGGTAAAACCTAAACATACAAAACATGTTTTGAAAACTGAGCACGCTCCGAGTGTCGTTCGTAAAAGTTAAAAATATATTTTTGCACATTTGGAAGACAATGTTTAGGACACACAGACATTCCTACCGATACCGGTAACTATACAGTTGATTAGGCGTCAAATACTGGTTATAACATGCAAATAAAATTCACTATCTATAAATTGGCAATATGTAGCTTAGATAAGGCGGTGCGCCATAGTAATAATTCCTCCATGGCCTTATCTGCCACGGTCACAGCAACACTTTAGACTACATACAGTAAAATCCATTGCTGTCTTTTAGTTTGTCAGGCATACATAAATTCTTCAACTTTAATATATTTTAAGCTACATACTTAAAATTGGTATAAAATAAATACATATTCGGCATTCGCAACGAATACATTTTTAAAAATTAATATTAATTTTACGTACATATTTACAAAAATACAGGTATTACTTTGGCCTCGGGCCCACTTAGTGTTAGTGTACAAGTTTGGGGACGTTGGAGACGTGACACCAGGTGTAGGATCAGTCGCTCTTCTTGGCCTTGCCCTTGCCCTTGGCCTTCTTGGGGCGGCTGGGGTACACCACGAACAGAGACAACTGGAACGCGCACAGCACGAACACAACCACGTTTTGCAGCTGAAATAACGGAGAAGATTTATAAAGGAAAGTGTCTTAGGGCTTGTTTCACAATCTTCTAATAAGTGTCGGATAGCTAATTCGAAGGTTTTGCCGCTGCTTACCTTATATCGAGCGACAGAGACAAAACATGCAAATAAGCTATCAGACACTTATAAGATTGTGAAAAATGCCCTTAGACTTATGACGATAGTCGACGGAGTGCTAAAAACTTTTTATGTCACTATTATTATATTTTTTTATATAATATTATTTATATTAAGAGCCTAGACTGTCCCACTGCTGGGTAAAGGCCTCCTCCAATGTCTTCCAGGAATATTATAAAGTATTATATATTTATATTTATGGAAATATTTCTATGCCGAAAAATAAAGCTTTGCCTTCAAAAAACATTTAAATAATATAGCTCCCTACACCGATTTCGGTGACGGTGGCCGGTTTCTTTAAATTCCGGCCGGGATTACTTCAAAAACCTTTCTGAGAGAAAACTTAAAAGAGAGTTACTTAACTTAACTACTTAACAAAACATATTGCACAATCAATGAATATTTTAATGATCGAATTGATATCATGTAACATTCAAACGTTAAAAATGACACTACATTATATTGTATTAATTTAATTTGTATCTTATTGTTAAATCTGAACTTTTATGTTGACGTTTTTATAATTTTGACTAGGTATATTATTCATTAATGTAATTATACGAGGGCGGGTCAATAAGTCCGTGACTTTTGGAATAAAATACAGATTTTTTGATAAATAAATCATTTTATTTTTCAACGTAGTCCCCCTTGAGCTCTATACACTTTGTCCAACGCTTCTCCAATTTTTTTATCCCTTCCAAAAAATATGATTTGTCGAGGTCCTCAAAATAGGCCTTTGTTTGCGAGATGACTTCATCATTGGAGTCAAATCTTTTTCCACCGAGCCATTTTTTCAGGTTTGGGAACAAGAAGTAGTCACTCGGAGCCAAATCTTGAGAATAGGGTGGATGTGGGAGCAATTCATAGCCCAATTCATGGATTTTTGCCATGGCAACTGCACATGTGTGCACCCTTGCATTGTCTTAGTGAAAAAGAACTTTTTTCTTGGCCAAATGAGGTCGGTTTTTTTTCAAATCCTCATTGAAGCGGTCCAATAAGTTGGCATAATATTCCCCATTAATTGTTCTTCCAAAATAACTTCAACTACAAACTAACTACAAAATTCTTCTAAAATAAATAATAACAAAATTAAAACCACTGAGCCATGCGAAATGCCTATGGCTTCCACAATCTCTTGCACTTTCAATCTTCGGTCGGCCAGTACCATATCGTGAATTTTTTCGATTGTTTCGGGTGTAGAGACCTCAACTGGGCGTCCAGGACGTTCGGCATCTTCAGTGCTTGTAAGGCCACAACGAAATACAGTAAACCGCTTTTTTACCATTGAAATCGATGGTGCAGAGTCCCCATAGTATTTATCAAGCTTAGCCTTGGTCTCGGTAATGGTTTTTTATCGCAAAAAATAATGCTTAATAAGCACATGAAATTCACTTTTTTCCATTGTTTCCTTAAGTTACTGGATAGTCTGATAAAGATAGCTGTAAAATACAAACTAACTGACGCAGCAAGTTCAAATTTTGATAGGAGTCAACTGACAGATGCCTGTTGACAGGAGTAGTGTTGCTTTTTCAGTAAGGAGGTTAGAAATTCAAAAAGTCACGGACTTATTGACCCGCCTTAGTAACTACCCTTTTTTAATCTGTTAAATATTAGAATCTAAAATAACTTTTAAATAACTATGAAAAACTGAAAATATTTGCACACTATTTATGTAGTATAATATTATGTAGAACTCGATAAAATATGAAAACACCTACTGTACCGTATTCTTGGCAAACAAATGAATTAGAATTTTGAATTTTGCATTGTCCTCACCAAACTTGGAAACAACTTTTTTGTTGTTCTTATACGGTAAATCGAACCCACGACCTCCGAGTCGAGAGCCAAACCACTGGACCACGGAGGCTGTTTTCTCTTAAAATATAATATAAGGATGTTCAAAATCAATTCCGGATATTTTGGGCGTGCGGTCTACTGCTTATGTCGAGACGTTCACACAGGATAAAATATATTAAACAGTTCGAAAACAATAATCGCGTTGGTCCTCGAGCCGGGGGTCACGGGTTCTAATCCCGACGAAGGAACAACAGGATGTGTACTAAATATGTGTAAAACAGGAAAAATCTTAAATATATGTATAGTATAAAAGTATTAAATATACTTCCCGTTGTCTGGTACCTGTAACACAAGGTACATAGCACGGGACCAGATTGACGTAGTGTGAAGCGTCCATAGATATATATTTCATGAAATTTTAAATATTTTTTTCTGCCTAAACGTCTTAATCATAATACGTAAGCAGGAGGTCATAAACCCAAAATATCCGTCATTGATTTCGAACAAACTCATATTGCTCGCTATTAGAACCACAAAGTTTAAATAGCAAAATGGTATTCTCATAAACGTCAAACCAAACGTTCAGCTACTGAGTGAAGCGTGTATGTCCTCCGACTAGCTAGCGAGAGCTCGAGGTACTTCAATTGATTACAGGCGTAATGTGTGTGTACTGTGTAGTTGGCACTCGTCAGCGACCTGCGCCAGTCGATACTCACGACGATGATGGTGTTGTTGAGTATGATGCCGTAGACGAGCCAGCTGAAGGTGACGACGGTGCCGGACAGGATCAGCGGGAACGGCAGCCCCTCCGTGCTCTTGTTCTTCATTATGGTTTTCTGTAACGAACAATATTACCGTTATAGGCCGCTACAGGACTATCGCCTTACTAATATAGATATTGTTTACGATCTATCCCCATTGTTAATAAAAATATGTACACCACGGTAATCCATGTTGCTGTCTTTATCTGTCAAGTGGCTTTTCCAACCTATCAGACAAAGACAGCTACATGGATTGCGTATTCGTGGGGTAAATATTTTTATTAATAATGGGCTACGAGTATAGATATCCTTAAAGCGCTAAATGAGTATAGTAACATGCGTCCGCGCGACCGAGCGGCTCGGCCGCTCCACCGCGAAATTACAAGCAAATGAGCGCAACGATTTATTTGAATAGCGGAGCATCGTTGCATAGAGTTGCTTGTAGGTTCGCGGTATCCGCACAGGCGCGCGGACGCATGTAATTAGAGCCTAAGGTGGCCGCAGGCTGATTCTATATCTTGCAACAGCAATGCGACAGGCGTAAATTGTACAAAATCGCTGTCAAACATACTTTTTGTATTACGTATTAGCAATAGTGACGCGACAGCGAACAGTCGATGCGATCGCTCTCTAGTGAACAATTAGGGAACTAAAAATGCAATCGATTCTCCTTGTAACAACAAATTACTGTGTGAATGTATGACATTTGACAGCAACGCAACCCATTAGGTTGTAGTTGAAAGATTGCTCATATTATATACATAGTATATTTCGATTTTTGCAGTAGTGTAAGGCTATAGAATGCGTCGACGCAAAAACGGCAAGGAATCAATTTTGTAAACAAAAGTCAAAACACTTGATACTTCATAACCTATATAGTTCCACATGTCGGTACATGATTGCTAGTGGCGCTGTTTATACCGCTAAAAATGCATATTAAAAGTTATCGTAGTCGGGTTAGGCGTAGGACCAGTTCTTTAGAGTAAATATATTTTTTTAAAGGTCATATTGTCAAGGTCACCTTATAGAGGATAATAAAATATGTTGGTCTACGGAGTACTATGCCACATTTTTTTTATACTAGCTGGTGCCCGCCACTTCGTTTGTACTAGCTGGTGCCCGCAACTTCGTTTGTACTAGCTGGTGCCCGCAACTTCGTTTGTACTAGCTGGTGTCCGCAACTTCGTTTGTACTAGCTGGTGCCCGCAACTTCGTTTGTACTAGCTGGTGCCAGCAACTTTGTTTGCGTAGAGCTAACGTAAACCTAACCCTAAGATTAAGTAGCTTAATTTAAACCTCATAACATCGGCTGCCAGTGAAAGTCGCACGAAAATCGGCCAGCCGTTACAGAGATTAGCCGGAACAAACATACAGAAGGACAGACAAAATTTAAAAAAATATACTTCAGTGTAAGTACCATAATTTACTACATACTTTCATATTATGCATTTAGCGAAATGCTGTTATTTTAAAATTACAAATAGTCATCAATTTTATTTATTTGTATGTATAATGTATAGATATGTATATAAATATTATATTGCAGCATACAAGGAGTTTTTATATTCATAGATAAGTTATTTGCTATTCCAATAGATCGATAGCCAGTTTATCGCCTTCTTTAGGATGAGAAATACATATTTATCTAAAAGGTGTAATATGATGCAATACGACACAATATGACACAATGATGTGTGATGGCAATAATATATTACATTGTATGCCGCTTTGCCATACTGTGAAGTTATAATATGTTTAAGTAAGTTTGTAGTGTACACGAGCAGCCGTATTTAAATTTGAGATAATAGAATTTACTTTTAAAACTTTTTCATCATAACATTATGTCATTGGATCAGCGAGTTGTACCGTTCTAATACTAGCCAGCCACAATATGAAACCACTTCATTTTATCGACATGTCTCAACGTAGGAAGGACAACAAGCAATTTTTTGCACTGTCATGTCATATAAGTGTGGCGGACCAATTAGCGCCACAACGCGCTATCGAAGTTTTCTAAGATCGGCACTATATACATACACGATACGTGATCACTGTAAAGACGTATACGCATTAGCCTCTTTATGCTGATCTAAGCTACTGTCATGTCATATAAGTGTGGCGGACCAATTAGCGCCACAACGCGCTATCGAAGTTTTCTAAGACGGCACTATATACATACACGATACGTGATCACTGTAAAGACGTATACGCATTAGCCTCTTTATGCTGATCTAAGCTACTGTCATGTCTAACTTTATTTTCTTCTAAAATATACGCGGGCTTGAGTCTATCGATCGAAACATTACATTTTCTATTATCAATTGATATTTAAAAACTTTACTAACTCTTTTTCCTAAACTTTATGTGGTCCGCTGTACGGAGGCGGTAGCGGTCTCCGCACCTAATCCACTAGAAAAACATGTGAATAGGACTTTAGATCAGGGGCGTGCGCTCCTTGTAGGCAGAAATGCAGTGCTTTACTTGTCATTCACAGATATTTTAATAAAACGTTCGTACGTTTTAGATGACTTTAGTTAATAGTAAATAAATTAATTTAAAAAACATAATAACTTAAAAACGCCTAATATTTTATTTATAGCAACTCATCTCATGCCGTTGCGTTCTGCAGGACAAATCATCGCATGTATGTGTAATTTTCATACTTCGCAAACGCACACACCCATGAATATCGACATGATTATATAGCGGTAACTCCCGCGGCAGGCGAGGGTTCTCGGCTTCGGTTCGGCTATCCGATCGCTTCCGAAAACCGCCGAACTGGCTTGTCGGAAATTATTCGTTGCCTAATATCCGAGTAAAAATAATAGACGCGAATCTAATAATTCACGTATGCACATTATGCATTTTTGTTTAGTAGGTAAGGTTTTATTTGTTTAAATAGAAGAAACGTTTTGTGTTTCGCGGGGGCCATATTGCATATTTCATGTGATAAGCATTGTTTAAAATTTAATCGCTCCTGTTTATTTATAGTTTCCTTAAAAGATTTTTCATTTTAACATTTGAAAGTGTGTACATTTAACAGTTTCCTAATCCAGAAAGAATACCCGAAAAGATACCCAGTGTCATAATCCTGTGCACGCCACTGCTTTAGATCAGCATGCACAAAAGTACTATTACTATCTTTATATGCCCTTTTTATGGGCTTAATTTTGCTCAAAGTATCTCTTAACTTTATTATAAATGAATGTGGGTTATCAATTTACATACTTTTATCAGAACAAAATTGTCCCGGCAACCTTAAACAATGACCCAGAGCAAATTCCGCAGCACTAATATTATCATTGTCCACTTGACAAACGGCTCTTAATCCTTACATGACTGTGGGTAGTTCTACTAACCATGATAGATTATTATTCAATCTAGCCGTCAGCGCCGATTTTAAAGACCTATGCCACCTTTCGATCTTGCCATTACACTGTGGGTGGTATGGAGTAGTCCGCGTTTTTTGAATACCTAATCATTTCATTATATCTGTGAATAATTCGCTTTCAAACTGTCTACCTTGATCAGTGGTAATAATTTTAGGACAACCGAAACGACATATCCATCCCTCATAAACTGCTCTAGTTACCGACTCCGCGGTCATGTCCTTCACAGGGCAAATCTCAGGCCATCGCGTTAGTCTGTCGATCATAGTGACGCAATAACGGAAACCGTTTTCGGTTTCTATCCTAGGTCTAGGCTAGGTCCTATCAAATCTACGTGCAAATGTTCGAAACGCTCGCTATGATTAAAATCGCTAAGTTTCGAAACTATGTGCCGAATAACCTTACTTTTCTGACACCTCACACACGTCTTGGCCCAGGTCCCTATGTTTTTATTCATACCTGGCCAAAAAACTTTTTTACTAATTAACGTACGCGATGCTCTAACTCCGGGATGATCCAAACATCATTAAATTTATGAAAAATACTTTTCCTAAACTGAGATGGTATATACGGCCTAATATTTTGAGCTGATGTTTCGTAATATATTTTAATATTTTCGTTATTATCGAGCGATAAATGTTTCCATTGCAATTTGTCATTTGTTTTCATTAAATCCGCGAGCTCAGCGTCTGTCGCCTGTGCTCGCGTAGCTTCCACGTATTCGCTCGAACAGAGGACATATGATACTCTCGATTCTCGATAAGGCATCGACCACCTGATTTTCAGTTCCTTGTACATGTTGTATGTCGCTCGTAAATTCGCTAATATACAACAATTGACACGCTCGCCTAGGTAACTCTTTATTAGAACTTAATTTACTTAAAGCAAATGTGAGAGGTTTATGGTCTGTGTAAATTGTTAAATTTCTACCTTCAATTAATTCCCTAAAGGAAACCAATCCCCGAATAGATCGCCAAAAGTTCCTTGTCATACGTTGAGTACTTCTTTTGTGGTTCTGATAATCTTTTTGAAAAATATCCTAAAGGTTTCCAAGAATTTCCTTCCTACTGATTTAATAGGTACTGCTCTTATACTAAAATCTGACGCGTCAGTCATTAACCTAATTTAGCATTCGATATCGGATGCGAAGTAGTGACGGCATTTGTTAAATTTTCTTTACATACTTCAAATGCACTATTCGCCTTGTCGGTCCAATCTATACGCGTCTTATCTCGTTTCTTAGCCCCATGTAAATACCTATCCCCACCTATCTAAAACCCCCTGAACTCGAGCAGCGTTAGGAATTCATATTCTATAAAAATTTAGCATGCCCAAAAATCTACGCAATTGCTCTATTGTTTCCTGTATCGGGTATGACTCAATAGCTTTAACTCTATTCGGCATCGGACTTATGCCTTTTTCTGAAACTAAATAGCCTAAAAATTCTATAGAGGATTGTCCAAAAACACATTTACTTAAATTAATAGATATTTTATATTTACTTAACCTTTCAAATATTAACCGCAAATGTTCTCTATGTATGGGTTATCCGATCCTACTTTTACGTCATCTATGTACCCGAACACGACTGACTGCACTTCGCCCCCTGTACAGTCGCCGACATAATTCAATTGCTCTATACCTGATAAAACTGTATTATTAATAAAAAATGTTAGGTTTCGTTAAAGTTAGAAGTTTTCTAAGATCGGCACTATATATACGATATCTGAAATTGATCCGACCGTCCATCCGACCGAGCATAGTACCTCGCTCGGTCGGAGATCTCCCTTTGGGGCTTCCACTCTTGCCAAATTGGTGACCCCGACGTGATCGCTGTAAAGGCGTGTACACATTAGCCTCTTTATGCTGATCTAAGCTACTGTCATGTCATATAAGTGTGGCGGACCAATTAGCGCCACAATCCTGAATCGCGCTATCGAAGTTTTCTATGATCGGCACTATATATACGATATCTAAAATTCATACAAGTGGGCTTCGGCCTGACCGCTCATAGCACCTCGCTCGGTCGGAGATCTCCCTTTGGGGCTTCCACTCTTCCCACATAAGAAACCGGCCAAGGGCGAGTCGGGCTCGCGCACGACGGGATCCGTACAAACCGGCAATAAAATCACGTTTGTTGTATTGGAGCCTCCCTTAATAATTATTTATTTTATTCTGATTTTAGTATTTGTTATTTTAGCGGCAACAGAAATACATCGTCTGTGAAAATTTCAACTTTCTAGCTATCACGGTTAAGGGGATGCCTGGTGACAGACAGACTAACAGACAGCGAAGACTCGCAGTAATAGGGTCCCGTTTTTACCCTCTGGGTACCAGTTATTTTAATAATAATAATAGCTCCCACACCGATTTCGGTGACGGTGGCCTGTTTCATTGAAACCAGGCCTGCTACGCAGGAGTTATGTTATAGTGCCCAAGTGTGTGCGCAGTACACAAGAGCACTCTCTCCTCCTTTTACTCTCGTAACCCAGTGGGACGGATAACCGACACGACTGGCGAGAGATTAGGCGCAGGTCCGACTTTTTACATGCCCATCCGACGCATGGATCATCTTTCTTGTCAGACAATCAGGTGATCAGCCTGAATTGTCCTAACCAAACTTGGAAACAACATTTTTTTGTTCCAATGCGGGAATCGAACCCACGACCTCCGAGTCGAGAGCCAAGCTCTAACCACTAGACCACGGAGGCAGTTATTTTAATATATGCTATGCAAACGGTTTTTTTAAGAATGAATAAATGAATTTAATATCGGACTTTATAAATAGCTGAACTCGCATAATGTAGTTACAACATTTTCCTCAGCTGATAATTTTATAGCTAGGAAGGCATTTGCAATGCAAAAGTGAAACCACTTTTAATAGATTTTATAGCGGCTTAAATTTAAAAAAGCAATTGAAGCCAAATATTCTCATTCATAACTGTTTCAAATATTGATCGTACAATTCTTCCACACACTATCTATTTATTTACCTCCTTACACAACTGATCAGTGATTCAATGTTGCTTTCTTTGTCTGTCAAGTGACTTTCCAACAACGGCAACATTTCATGTGTAAATATTCTTATAAGTAAGGGGGTAGTATTTAACAGGTCTACAGGAAAAGAAAATGATGTTTATAAAGTAAGCCTGGCAGCGGACGAGCGTCGACCGCCGCCCATAAACCGGGGGGGGACATACCAAGCCGAGGAGCGGCGCGGAGACGAGGTAGAACATGAAGGCCGTGATGATGGAGCCGAAGCGGCCCTCCACCACGGCGGGCTCCTCGTACTCCGCGTACGCGAGCAGCGCCGCGATCAGCGCGCCCGCACCACCTAGCAGCCGACATGATTACTTTATAACTACATACTCAAAAACTTTACTCGTAGGTACTCGTTCACAATAAAAATGTATAAAGAAAACTGTGTGACAGTGTGAGGTCAATGACCTTCCCAGTGTCGTAGATTCGCTTACAATGTAATTTTATTTTATACTATCTTTTGCCCCCGGCTCCGTCCGCGTAAATACAGTATCCCACGGGAACACATAATTATTTTGCCGCCTAAACATCTTAACATATGCATATTATATTGTGAGCCCGAAACTCGTATAAATAATGAGTTAAAGGAAACTTATTATAACTAATAGATAGATGGAAATATTACCTAGCTGCGCCCATACGGACATCTTGTTGGGCGTGTAGCGGTAGAACACCATCACGTAGAGGATGCTGAGCGCTATGCCCAGGAAGTTCACTTGGATCATCTTGTCGTCGCGCAGCATGAACCCGTACTTCAGGTTAAGGGCACCCCTGTGAAACAACAGGCGTCAGATTGGCGAGTGATGTTTACCGGACTTGGGGCCGGTCCACTGTGTCCTGTCCACTGTCCAGTGTCATTCACCATTGTACAATTCTATTGTACTATATTTTTGCAATTAATAAAATATTCTTATTCTTAAGAATAAATTACTCATCTGTTCGGCGCAGGCTGTCTAAAAACAGCCCAATTATGTCAATTTGATGTCACCACTCAACATATAGGGTATCCCGAGGTCGCGGGACTTTTATTAGGCAGTAGCGTAGACTGCGATCAACTTTCTCGACAAAGTCTAGGGTAGGTACGCTACAGGGATTACAACCATCGATTACTACTCACTTAGAGTACAGAGTATACTTACATGATAAGACCTCCCAGGAAGGCCATGAACGGTGTGGCGCCGGTGGTGCCGTCCCTGTAGATATCCCAGCACATGAAGCAGCCGGAGAACATCTGGCCCGTAGTCACGATGGCGGCTACGGAGCCAACCACCTCCTTGTACGGCTGCAGGGCTATGGACAGCGCCTCCATGACTGGCTACAACAAATACTGTGGTATAGTTCACAAGCTAGAAGCTATCAATGAAAACCGTTTAAAATATTTATTTTATTTTATTCTTTAGCACGTTACATCCTGCAGATGTACATATGTATTTGTGTGTTGTACTTCTTTAGCACGTTACATCCTGCAGATGTACCTATGTATTTGTGTATTGTACTACTTTAGCACGTTACATCCTGCAGATGTACCTATGTATTTGTGTGTTGTACTACTTTAGCACGTTACATCCTGCAGAAGTACCTATGTATTTGTGTGTTGTACTACTTTAGCACGTTACATCCTGCAGGTGTACCTATGTATTTGTGTGTTGTACTACTTTATGTATTTGTGTGTTGTAATACTTCTACTCCAGCTTATCGTTTCGTAATGGTATACAAATCAAGACGCGAAGCTAAAGAACTTTCACTTAAAAATTTAAATTAATAAGGCTTGCTATATTATGTAATAAAGGTACTTCATTGGTAGTAACTGGTACACAGAATGAATTGGAATTACATTTCATCTCATATGGTAGCTAGTACTAGCAACGGGCTACCTATACCCGCGTACCGATTCTGTTACTAGTAGGTTAATAGCTATCAACTGTAATAGTAACTGCGAAACAAGCAGACGTTTGCTACTGTTGAGTGTTGATAGTAACAGTCAACGGTTTAATACCTACTCCCTGTGGGAATACCACGCACCTTTCGACGATAGCGATAATTTCTGATAATGTTTTATATTATCATAACGATTATATGAACACTGTTTTCATTTTTTCTCAACATTAAGATTATGGTTACGTGAGAAAAACGCGAATTTATAGTCGATGCAAATGCAGTTAATTTTATATTTTATAACTTGGTGTTCCCATTGTATTCGCGTGTAATATCAAATATGATACGAGAATATAATAAATTAGTGTTAACCGTTATATCTTACTACAATTACAAACGTGAATGTTTGTGAGGATGGATGGATGTTTGTTACTCTTTCACGCAATAAGTACTGAACGGATTTCGAGAAAATTTAGTATGGTAGTAGTTTAGACTCTGGATTCAAACATAGGCTACTTTTTATCCCGAAAAAGTGCAGTGTTCCCGTGGGATACTTTATTTACGCGAGCGGAGCCGCGGGCAAAAGCTAGTCTTTGATAACCCAAATTACTATGTAATATGTATTACCGCTATCTTGTCTAGTGATAGGCTAATATCTGTTCTACCGGATTTTTGATTGAGCTTTATTTTTATGTGGTAGGTACGTGTAACGTGTTATTCACTGTCGACATTTTTGTCCGCTAATTTTTCCTCACTCAAAGGCTAAACTCGTTTCAAATTTAAATCTTCACACACACATAAAATAGATACAAAACAAATATACATAATAATTATATAATATATATCACGTCAATGCGATCCCGTGCTAAGTTGAACTTGTGTTACGGGTATCAGACAACGGATATATGGGCCAAAATACTTTTCGATGCCTAAAAACTGGTCTCTTGGAATTAATATTAGATTTTATGGAAACTTAGTACAAAACTGTGAAAAAATTATACTAATTTCTAAAATATATAACATTATTGTCTTAACTGAAAACAATATTTGTCTACATACTCGAAAATCGCGGTAATAACGTTGTCATTCGTAGTAACGCAGTATCTTTGCATACAAAACACTGCTGTCCCTGAGCACGTGTCTCAAGTTATACATAGCAATTTGTCACAATATTTCCTTAGACGATGTTTATCTTGAATACCTTTATAAAAAATGTAAGTTTTGAACCTTATTACTATGTCAACAGACATTATTAACGTCAATCATTTAATGCAATAAACAATGATTTTGTCTGTGTCCCCAACAAAGAACAATTTCGTTACTACCTTACGTTGCTATATGAAAATAAACCTTAAAGTAAGTGGATCACATCTTTTCCTACTTCATTCGGTTCGACTTGTTGTAACTCAAGCAACGAATTATAGCAGCTGCGCGGGGGGATTACGCTAGCCGAATCGTTCGCATCACAATTGGTGATAGATGCGCGTATATTTATTGCGTGGCCGCTGAGTTACCGCTGTCAAAAGGTACATACTGACGATATTTACATCATCATTATTTTTATGGACAATCAGTCATGTATATGTTCTATCAGTGTTACAATATTTGCATTTTGTTATTTTATTTAGTGATAATTTACAACATAGTCAAATATTTACAACTGCGTAACTGCTACAACTACTACTGAGTTACTTTCAGTAACGTAGTTGTTTCATCGGTGACACAGTTGTTGTTAATGAAGTGTTAATGTTATTAATACGTTATTAAAACTGAAATAATCGACGTCTGCACTTAATGGCGTTAACGAACGCCGAAAAACAACGTCGCTACAGGCTTAAATTAAAACTAGCAATTTTTTTTAGCAATTAGCAATTTAATTAAAAGATAATAACGAAAATTTTATGCTCTGATAAGAGGCATCAAAAAGTATTTTGACCCATATATTTTTATACTATACACACATACAATTTTATGCTATACGATACTATACATAAATCTTATTTTCTATATTATTCAAATTCACTCTAAAGGCGCGTCTCCTGCGCCTGTTTTTTTCGAAATATTACACAAAACATCGAAACATTGGGGCGTGGCTATACACATTTGCGTAGGAATACAAGAGGAAAACACAATGTTTTTGTCTTCCGAGACGGACGGAAAACATTCCCCGCGCGGGTAGAGAGGGGAATGTCTTCCGAGACGGACGGAAAACATTCCCCGCGCGGGTAGAGAGGGGAATGTCTTCCGAGACGGACGGAAAACATTCCCCGCGCGGGTAGAGAGGGGAATGTCTTCCGAGACGGACGGAAAACATTCCCCGCGCGGGTAGAGAGGGGAATGAATGTTTCATTTCTTAACAACTGTTACACCACTCACATGACCATTAAACATAGAAATACGAAAGAAATTATATTTTATCAATCCCAAATCGGTCTTCTATTCGTAACTCCAGATATATATTGAATTTACGGTGTAATAATATGATATAAGTAATATACTGAAGTAAATATGGCCTAACTCGAAATCTGGGGATGGAAAAAAATATATGAAACATCTAAAATGGCCTATTTAGAGGCCATTTTAGATGTTTCTTATATTTTTTTCCATACAAAAATCGTGAAATGGTAAAATGGCTACATGATTCATCTGATTTCATCATATTATAAAACATTAATGATGACATTTTTCAATAGAAATGTGTAAAATGCCGCACATAATATGAGTTGAAAAAAATATACTAAAACACCTAAACGGGCCTTGTTAGACCCACTGTGTTTTCTCATAGATTCTGCATCTGCAATCGCTAAAACTGCGAGTGCTTACGTCTTCCTCATCGGAACTCATGATCTTGTCTACACAAAATGTTTTGTTTATCAAAAACATTTTGTATAGCAGGAGACAGCTTGTGTATGAAAACAAATGTTTTTGTTTCATGTTTTCTGTGTAATGTTTCGCGCCTTAACACATACACTGTAGTTTATCACGTATTGTCATTTTTCGGCGACGTGATGCGCGCTTCATTGGGAGCCTTCCCCGAAATCTCCTGTAGACTACGTCCGTCGGCCAGAACTCCTCCACCTCAAAGGTCGGTAGAAGATGCGTTGTTGTTTCCATGATCCTTACTACCTACTACTATAACAACCTAGAAACTACGATTAATTATTAGTTAATCATAGACTTAAGAGATTGCATCATCTTCTCTAAGGTAAGCTGTACTAAACAACAAACAATTTTAACCTAGATATTGGAAATAAAAACTACTTATCTAATTGTGAGAATTGGCTCTGACGTCAATGTAGCGATGAACTAGTGCTCAAGTATGTTTACTTTCGAGTCACATATTTTGTTTGTAACAAGAATTTTGAAAGTCAATCGAACTTACAATATTTTGCATAAACAGTAGTAACTTTTCGCTAAAATAAATAATACAAAAAATCAGCAAAATGTTTCGGGAAAAGTTAGTGCAGCCGCTTAAAGCAGACGTGACGCTGCCGCGCTATCAGAAAACTCTTTCAATTTAATCTTGGCTCGGCCGGATTACGGATTTTGCAGCGATTATCATTTACAATCAATCAAGCGGCCGGTCTGTTCGTTTACCGGCCTTATGGCCGAATATTGAAACGCAAATCAAAATTAAGTACGTGGAAATATACTTACTGTTGCCTGTTACAGCCACACCAGATGCCGATATCCAGGACTAACAGTTGTTACATTGAGCCCTTTTAATAACCAATATTTGTAATCGATTTATACAGAACAATTTTTTAACCTCATACGAAAACAGAGGGGTGTTATAGGTTTCATAGGCCTGTCCTGTCCGTCCGTGCCATCGTAGCTCCCAAACGGATGAACCAATTTTGATCTATTTTTTTTTCGATAAAAGCTGTCATGGTTGAGTGTTCTTAGCTATATAATTCCTTATCATCAGCTCGCTCGCTGCTTGACAATTCGGGGGTTACTTAAATTTTTTTAATGATTTTTAAGACACGAGTTAGCAAAGCGTTGTGAGAGCGGCTAATGTCTTGTAAACTTTTGCGCTACCAAACGCAGTTTTCCTGTGCCATAGCAGTGACCTTGTGGGCTGTAGCGGGACGCGGGATGACGTGGTCGCACGTCAGTGGGTGTGTCGTGACGCAATGACGCGGGTATTACCGAGTTACCGACCCACCGAGCTGATCAGAAAATTGAGACTAATAGACAAGAATTGCACTGACGTGTGGGAAGTGACCAAATTTAAGTAGCATGAAAGAGGCCAAAGGGGGGGTTGGGAATTTAAGGACTAGGAATACAAGTGTGCAGTAGTACACTACAGGACTTACAAGTGTTAGTACATCTTACAAGTGTAACTCCTGTGGCGTTGCGAGTGTCCATGGGCGGCGGTAATCGCTTACCATCACGTGATCTGCTCATTTCGTAACTCATATTCGTGATTCGTGACACAAAAAAAAAACGAAAAATAAAAGTCATTTAGGCTAACAAATAGACGAAGGATTAGTATTTATGATAAAAATATTCTCTCTACAAATGTAGGTATTATACATTCCTCTTTATAATATTAGTAGTCTTTGTTGTGTAGAGATATGGTACAATCAAAAACTTTCTTTACTAAACATATTAAAACAACTTCAAACTTAATAGGGTGTTTAGCTAGTATAGTTTTCAGTTACCCTTCAGCATGACATAGGCATATCCTTCTTAATTCCTAAATTGGTATCCCCATTTATGATACTTTTTAATCAGTCCTTTATTGATTTTATAATAATATATAACTAGACAAAAAATTTATGGCTTTCAACAAACAAACAAACATAGCACACATCAGTGATAATGGATGACCTTGATCTTATCAACAAGATCATCTACAATAGGTGGTAAAAGTTACCAGCGAAATGTTACATTAAAAATTATTATAGCCATTTATACTATTTAAAGGTGCTAATTGCCTGCATAATAAAAAGATAACTGCAACATGCTTTATAAATTAACAACAATGTTATTATACATATGAACCTAGAGTATAGACACATATTATTAAGATACTTGTCATAAATACTAAATTAAATGTCATTTGCATACTAACGATAATAAAGGCTACTCCTGAAATAAACATACTTAATAAAAAAAAATATTTTATTTTATAGCCATTATGATAAAAATTAAATTAATATCAATACTAATTGATGATTGCTGCTACAGCATATTGGGATCAATTTATTCGAACATTAATTTATAGTCATAGATGTAAGGTTATTTTTTAAAGTACCTAGGTCTAATAAATTGTGTTAAAAATTTTGAAAATTTTGGACCTCAAGCCACATTAGTAATTATTAGGTAATTTGCAACCCAAAGTGGTACTTGATTTCACTCACCTTTAATTTTGATTTAAACTTAAATTAACTTATAATTTTGTGAAATATTTAAAACTTATTCTATGTAAGGTCTTATCACGACAAAAGTTCAACTATAAAAATGAAAGTCAAATTTGAAGAAGTAGTGAGAGCCGACTGGTAGCAGTTGACAACTTTGACAACGCAGTTGACATATGACATCAATCAGCTGACATTGACTATTTTTAATGTTTTTTGCCATGGCGTAATTTAATTTTGCAAAATAAAAACAGTACCTACCGTGATATTTTACTGCAAATGCCAAGCAACCACTCTCGAAATATGTTAGGTAGGTACATTAGTTTCTTACAAAAACTATTAAATGGGTTAACAAATTAAGCTCATTGAGGCTGCGACTATACTACTGGAATCTCTCCGGTCGGAGAAAATTCAGTTTTTCGGCACGCCATCGACTACACGCGTCCGGGTTTTTTCGCGCGTTGCGAAAGGGGGCTTGACGGAAAAAATTAAAACTAAAAGTTGTAACGACACTTTTTGCTATAGTTGTAATCCGTGGGGCGTACGCGTGTTTCTCTGTCTGTATCTCTCTCTCTCTCTCAATTATTACTAAAATTGAGCCTACTGATTAAGTTTATATTACATTAAATTTGTTAATAATAAAAAAAAATATTATTACTTAAAAAAAAAATTTAATACAAATCCTTCACTAATTAATCGAAAGAAACTTTGTTCCATCCGGGTGACCCTTGACACAGACATTTGGCAGTATCAAGTTAAAAAGGCGGGAAATAGAATTTTCGTTTCAATTTTCAGCACCGAATTCTTCAAGTCTAAAGTCTAGTCAAAGTCCAAATAGATAGTCATTGCAGTCAATGAGTCAAGTCAGTCGATTCAGTAAAGTGGTAGAAGCTTTACTGCAAGTTTATAGGGAGTTTTGGAATATTATAATTTTGTGAGTTAAACATAATATTATGTAGTTTGTGCAGAAATATTTTTAAGAGTTGGTAGCACTGTCGATCGTGAGCAAAGGGCTCAGTATCCAGCTCTGAATAAATTACGCGCCACTCAACCCGAACGCGTTCGAGTTTTGCCGGGGAATTCAAAGGGTGATGTTGTGGTTTTTGTATTTATAAATTTGTGTTATTTAGGTTTTTTATGTGTTATATTGGTAGAATATTAACCATTAAATATTCGTTAACGTGCAAAAGTGTGGGTAAGTGGTACAAATTCTAAAAACGTGCTATTTTGTGTTCCGCCAAAACTCCCAAGGAACTTTCAGTAAAGCTTCTACCACTTTACTGAATCGACTGACATGACTCATGGACTGTACTGTCTATTTATTTGGACTTTGACTAGACTTTAGACGTAACGATTTAGGAATACGGTGTTGAAAATTGAAACGAAAGTTCTATTTCCCGCCTTTTTAACTTGACACTGGCAAATAGTTATAAGCCGCTGTCATATATAAAAAAAAATCTAGGCTGACATTTCCAGGATTTCAGACTTCAGTTTTCCCAAAATTTTTACGAATTTTACAGGCATCTCGATCTATTTTAGGACGAATGAGTGATAACAAATTCATGAAATTATTTATTCAGATTTTATATGCGTCGGCCGTGTGCTTTCGATAGCTGTATAAGATGTCGGTTTGACTGCATATATTTTCCATAAAGCGGGCTATTAAAGTTTCGCGAAAGGCTAATAAAAATTTAATCGTATAATATGAAATGGAAGAACAATACTTGGAAAGGAAGATGGTTGTACATGCTTTTGTTATTAGCAGTGGTTCCAATTGTTATTGCTCAGAAGATCGGCGATCCGTACACAATACTTGGGATTCATAGAAAAGCTACTCTAGTGGAGATACGAAAAGCTTACAGGCAGCTAGCTAAAGAATGGTATGCAAAAACACACATTACAGATTACTCACTCATTTCTTTAATGATTCATGAACTTCACAATAAATAAATAATCAATACCATAATTTGGTATTGATTAATAATTAATACCCATTTAATGGGTGTCCAACAACTTATCATGCTTTGCATTTTATTGTAAATTAATAATCAATATAAAAGTTGAAAAACACGAAAATATAATTTCTTATTTGATTAAAAACAAGTTAGATAAGATAAATACGACTCCTTGATGTGTCTTATAACAAATTTTTAGTTTTAGTACTAAGGAACAAATATAAGTAATTTCAGCATGCTTACTACGAATTAAAATGTTCATATTAGACACATATTGAAGGATCCTCCTGTAGGTAAAATGATAATGATTCACCTACAAAACTACTTTGGGTACAATATCACACGTTTAAAATGTATACAGGTTGTATTGTGTTGTAGTTCCCATCAGCCATTACTTACAATATTTTATTCAATGAAATCCATTTCAAAATACATTTTAAGTTTAAAAAAAATTGTCATTTTTTTTATCATTTTGTATAGTTTTTGTGTAGCTAATGAGCTGTTTTATTACGATTAATACCATTAATGCCTCTAACTAAGAAAACTAAGTTGTAAACTTGTAAAGTGTACAATTTTCCACAACTATAACACCTTGTACCTAAAAATTGGCTCATGGCACAAACTAGCGGCTGTGCATACATTCATTGTAAACACAAACCCCCTTACTAATAAAAAGATTTACACAACGGACAACTTAAAGTATGTTGTTGTCTTTGTCTGATGTGTTGGAAAAGTCACTTGACAGACAAAGACAGCAACATTGTATAAATATTTTTATTAGTAGGGGGGTAATTCTACAATATGACATACATTTTATTAGTAAGGGGGTAATACTACAATATGACATACATTTTATTAGTAAGGGGGTAATACTACAATATGACATACATTTTATTAGTAAGGGGGTAATACTACAATATGACATACATTTTATTAGTAAGGGGGTAATACTACAATATGACATACATTTTATTAGTAAGGGGGTAATACTACAATATGACATATATTTTGTTAGTAAGGGAGTAATACTACAATATGACATACAATTTATTAGTAAGGGAGTAATACTACAATATGACATACAATTTATTAGTAAGGGGGTAATACTACAATATGACATATATTTTATTAGTAAGGGAGTAATACTACAATATGACATACATTTTATTAGTAAGGGGGTAATACTTCAATATGACATACATTTTATTAGTAAGAATATAATGGTACTTACTAGCTGGTGCCCTTCATTTGCGTGACTGCGTGCGTCGTTTGCATGGAAATAGTAAATGGAAACGGAACCCTTTTTATACAACTACGGCAAAGCCAAAAGGAAAGATAATTTTGGCAGTCTATGTATGTATGTTTGTTCCCTTGTAGAGTCCTAAACTACTGATCCGGTTTTAATTAATGAGGTGTCAATAGATTAATAATGATGCCACGGGTAACATAGGCTATATATTTTTTTTTAATTTTGTGTTTCGAAAATTGAACATCAGATTCAGTTTATTCTTGTATATATATGTATGTATGTATGTCCATTTCTTGGACACGCTCTGCAGCCTAAACCGTTTGACGGACTTCAATATAATATGAGGTATCGTAAGATTCGTCTCAGTTGTGAGAGTGGTGCGGAAGATGTTTGGTATCAAAATAAAGAGCTTGAAGAGATAATTCCAAAAATATACAACACATACCTAGTAAAATGGTCAAGCATGAGTCTGAAAAAAAGACATTCATACCCCTGTTCATCCCTTTAGGGGTTGAGTATCGAAAAATCATGAAACACATGTTTGCTCATTTTCTTTTAGGACTACATTTGCAAAGTTCCAAGCTGAAATGCTCATTTAATATTTTTTCCCATACAAAGTTTAGTACTCATTTTTACCCTATAAGAGATCGAATTTTATAAAATATTGAATTAGAGTTTTAGTAAATCATGCCAAAGAGTAATATTGCGACATTCCAAACAGATCTGACTACAAACAATAAATTTGCATACAAACATTAATACCCCTTTTTACCCCTTTCGAGGGTGAATTTCGCAAAATCCTTTCTTAGTGGACATATACGTCATAAAAGAAAGCCACGGTCCAAATATTACGTTTCTAGCTTCAGTAGTTTTACCTCGGCGTTGATGAATCTGTCAGGACATGTTACTTTATATAATAGATTATATTTATAATAGATTCAGGTGGGCCTGGGATCTCAGTCCATTATTCTCCATATTAAAAATTTTCTTTCATTCCTTCATAAAATATCTTAGAAGTGCTTAACTGTGTTTTTTGTATCCTCCACTATACTTAGCTGTTTCTAACTGGAGAGATAATTAAGTTTATTAATGATGTTGTTTAAATAATTTTTTTTACAATAGAAAGACAACAACAAATGATAATAGTTATTACATATTGAAATAATTATTTGTAACTGCAGGCATCCAGACAAAAATGAGGATCCCAGTGCTGAAGCAAGATTTGTTGAGATGAAACAAGCATATGAGCTGCTGTCCGACACTGAGAGGAGGCAAGCTTACGACTTGTATGGCATCACCAATGAGGATGATCACATGTATAAACAGCGCCATGACTACAGCAAATATGCTCGGTTTAGGTAAATATCTGTTCTTTTTTTTTAACAGACTTCAAAAACAAAAAAGGAGGTTCTCAGTTTGGCCTGTATGTATGTATGTACGATTTTCTCAGAACCAAAAACTACAAATTCTATTTACTGGTTTTCAGTGTTGATTCTACAGGTTTTTACCATTCAATAGGGCAGGGAAATCATCAGATAAAGTTATCACCGTTGAATAGCACATTTATCATAATAAATGGAAAACCGGAATATTATCAAACTAGTGATTAGTCCTAAATTCTAAAATCTGAAATAAATGAAGTACCTATTACTAAAAAGAAAATCAATAAAACAAAACAAAAACTATGTGTAACATCTTTCTTTTTACAAAAAAGATAAATTGAATTATTTTTGAGTTTTTCAGTGGGTCGGTTTTTTGAAGGCAGTTATCTGTTTTGATATTTCATCTAATCTACTGGAAGAAACTAAAATTTAGAAGAAGCATAGTACATACCTTTGTAGTTTATACTATCTGTTTTAGTCTCATGACATTGTTGTTTGTGTGTATATTAATAATTATATAGAACAAATGAACAATTATTTATTATATTATCATTTAATAAATGTATTTCACTGATCAATGATGGCTTATATCTAATTATGATTGTTTTTTTTTCAGCAATGATCCGTTTGACTTCTTTAGTACACATTTTCGAACACAAGACCATGATATAACCGTATTTCACAAATTGTCAGTTACTACAAGGTATGCTGTTTATTCATTTGTAATGTAATTAGTTAAAAAAAAGTAACACAATTTTTACAAAATGTCATTTCTCGGATGCTGAACATATATTTTTTTACTACTTTCCTATAATTTTTAAAAACTAATTAATGCCTGTTGTAGACATTTTGAGAACAACATACTTGAGAAGAGTGTTCACACACCGGCCCTAGTTCTGTTCTACACGGATTGGTGTTTCGACTGCCTGCGTTCCACCACGGCGTGGCGGCGGCTGGTGGAGGCGCTGCAGCCGCTCGGCATGACGCTAGCCACGGTCCATGCCGCGCACGAGTCCAACTTGGCTCGCCGTATAGGAGTTCATGGGGTGCCTTGCCTCGCCTTTATACTGGATAAGCAGATATATTTGTATAAAGATGGCCTTGGATCTTTACCAAAGATTTTAGGTATGGCGTTTTAGATGGTGCATTTGTTGATGGTATACCTAGTCTTGCCATAAATACTGAATAAAAGAAAAAAAAAATGTTCTATTGCAAATAACATTTATTACTTTTACAGTGTAAAAGTAATAAATGTTATTTATTACTTTTACACTGTACTTAGTAGTGTTAACTAAACTAACAAGTTTAATACATAAATATAAAACAATTTAAAATATAAAAAGCTTATTCGAAGTGGTCTCCATTGGCTGCAATACAGTCCTTTAAACATTGAGGCCAGTTATAAGCACGCACTCTTTCCATGGGAAAATTCTGCACTGCCAATCGTTGGCCTTTAGAGCAAGCCGTACTCTCTAAAACTGACCATAAATAATAATCCAGCGGATTAAGATCGGGACTAAACGACGGCCAGTCTTCAGCTTTGATGAAGTCCGAAACGTTCGTATCCAACCAAGACTGCGTAGACCGAGCTTTACGACCCGGCGCCGAGTCTTGCTGGAAGGACCATTCTTGGTTATTGAACATGGTGTTGTTAAGGGCCTTCACTACCTTCTCAAGAATGGTATCTTGATACACTTGTGATATATGTTTTGATACCTTTTTCACAAAAGTATGGCTCAATCACTCCTTCATAGCTAATACCCCACCAAACCATCACTAAAGTCGGATAGTGCCCACGTTGCACTCTGTCGACTAATTGGGAAGCTTCCTTAGAGCATAAATACGGTCATTTTGTTTGTTAAAATGTTGCTCAGTTGTAAAAAAATTCCCATCCATAAACCGAATTTTTCTGTGACCTCCCTTTGCGTACCGCTTCAGTAGTTGTTTCGATTTTACCACCCTATTTTTTTTTTAATTATCAGTTAAGAAATAACCAGTACGTCTCTTATAGGCTGCAAGTCCTAAGTCATCATTTAAAAATACGCGACATGGTTCTAGGTGCTATCTTCATCTTGGCGCCAAAATAAGAAAAATCAATGAACAATCATATAAAAATGACAGATTCCAAATTAAAATGTAATATTTTGATTATTGTTAATTGTAAAATTATTTATGGCCAGACTAAGTATATTATATTGTATAAGTTATACATTATGTTTAGTCATATTAATTTATCATAGATAGTTTGTGGTAGATTTCTGAAAGCTACAAGTAAAAATATTCCTTTTATTGTAGATTTTATAAGATGGAAGTTCCCATATAAAATGGTGAAGAGCTTAAACGACAATAACATGGAGCCGTTCATCAGCGACTTCGAGGACAACAAAGTTAAGGCGCTGATCTTCGAGGACCGTCAGGTCATCCGCCTCCGATACCTGGTCACTGCCTTCTACTACAGGGAGCGCGTATCTTTTGCGTGAGTTTATACTTATTTTTTATTCTATATTTCAAGTGACACATTAGTGACGCCATCGTGTTGCCCTGGTGGGCGAGGGACTTAGTCTCAATAAAAAGTTGCTTTAGCTTATTTTTTATTAGGGCAAAGGATAAGTAGTTTCCCGTGAGTGTAAGATGTGCGTGTACTCCGGCAGGTTCGTGGACGTATCTGCTTCCGATACAGAGGCGCTGCGCGCGCGCTACGGTGTGTCGCGGCGTCTGGACAGCATGGTGCTCCTGAAGGAGGACCGCGCGGAGCCCGCCGCCGCCGTGGCCACCGCGGAGATCCCGACGCACACGCTGCGCGACCTCATCGACGCCAACGCGCTACTGGTACTTCCTCGCCTGTCGTCGCAGGCCGTGCTGGAGGCGGTGTGCCCGGTGGAGTGGCGCGCCGCCCGCCGCCGTCTATGCTGCGTGCTGGTGGCGGCACCCGGCTCGCCCGCACTGAGCCCGCTGCGCGCGCTCGCCCGCGCCGCGCCCGACCGCTTGCGCTACGCCTACCTGTCCCAGCGCACACAGCACGATTTCGTTCAGGCGCTCGCCAACGCCTCTGGTGAGTATCCTGTATGACGCTTTACTTACAAATAATCTGTAATTAAAGCGCTGGATCTCTATTTCATGGATTGTCCAAACTTCAAACAACCTGTATAATGAATTATAGTTATTTATTTTATAATTTCATTTGTGTGTATTCTAATTTCTAGACTTGGACAGCGACTCACTAGAGCACCGCATCGTGGTGCTGTGGCGGCGCGAGAGCTCGCGCGTGCAGTATGAGTGGCTGAACGAGACGTGGCCGACGTGCGCGGGCTGCGGTGGCGAGGACGAGGCGCGGTATCAGGAGCGGCTCAACGCCACGCGCCGCGCGCTCGAGGCGCTCGTGCGCCGCCTGCTGCAGCCCTCCGCGACCGGGGCCTACGAGGCGCGCGTGGCGGAACTGGCGGACGAGGCGGCGCGCGGCGCGCTGTGGCGCGGACTGGCGCGTGCGGCGGAGTGGGCGGAGCGCGCGCTGGCGGCGCTGCGCACGCACCATGCGCTGTCCGCCGTCTCCGTGCTCGCCACCGTGCTGCTCGTGCTCGCCGTCGCCTACCTCATGGCCTACCTCGTGTCAGTCAAATTTATGTGGTTTTGTTACATCAATACTATTTTGAATATTTGCAATATTACACATAAACCGCCTTACTAATAAAAATATCTACACAACGGATAACTTCTACAACATTGCTGGAAATAGGGGGGAAAGTAATTTTATCCGAATTTCATCGTAGTTTACAAAAAATATGAAGTAATAATAAACCATACGAGTAGCAGCTTTATTTATATTCTGATCCAATTTAATCTAAATGTAAACAAATAGGTGAAATTCGACCAAGTTAACGTGTCATTGTATAATATTTCTTCGTTGCGCCGTAAATGTCCCTTACATTTAAATTGGTAGCATTGTAGTGGGCTATTGTTTTTGCTTATATTTAGATCTGAACGGAGTATACAAGTTATATGTTTTTAGAATTTCCGTGTGTTAATATTTATATCAAGTAGGTACCTGGTTGAAAACTAATGATGATTGAAAGCAAAACATTAATCCACAGGCGTATCGAGGAGGAGTCGGTGCAGCGCGCGAAGGAGGAGCGGCGGCGGCAGAGCGGCGGGAAGCGCGCCGAGCCGCAGCCCGAGATGCGCCTGCACGAGCTGCGCGCCGAGAAGTACAACGGCCTCGTCAGGTGCTGTAGCTATTATATGTACCCTGGTTATAGACGACTGACGTGCCTATGTCGAGGCAAAAACTGTCCCCACAATGGCACCACTTTTGTCAATGGCACATTTGAGTACTGTATGAAGATTTGTTCTGTCAAATGTACGCCATAGCCCATTCTTAGTTTTGAAATCATTGGCCTGGTTCGAAAAATTAATTACGGGTACTTGGAGCACACGATTTACTACTTATGTAAAGATGTTTAGTCAAAAAAAAAATTTATTAAACAATCAAAAAAAAATTGTATGGGCGAGTTTGCGTTTAGCGGAGTGTCGCCCATGTAACATGAGATGATTTTATTTTAAGTATGGCAATTATTGTTTTGCCTAAACATCTTTACATAAGCAGTAAATCATATACCCAAAGTATACGTAATTGATTTTGCTAAACCTTATGATGTTTAATATTAACTAAGTAATTTTAAATTTAACTTAATGACATTGACCGCCGGCGTATACAATTTGCTAGAAATTAAATTTAAAAGGGTAATATTAAATATTAAAAACTTTATTTATGAATATAATTTATTTCTGCTCAGCGTCCGTTTAATTATACAGGTGTGTCGATTCGAGGCTAAGAAATTTCAACTCCCAATTGCATACAAAAATTACAAAAGGGGGGTGCCCTTGAGGGTCGCAACCGGGGAGGGTAAACCATAAGGCGGTTGTTTTGTCCATATAATTTAACATATATTATTATCTGCTGTTAAAATTTCTTAATTTTCTTATGTCTTATTGAGAGTAAGTCCTGTTCAGGTTGCAGAAGCCGGGCTGCCGCACGATAGTGCTGCTGGTGGACTCGCAGAGCAAGGTGCAGCTGCTGTCCAAGTTCCACAAAACCGTGTGGCCCTATCGCAAGTGAGCGCAACTAGAACTTGTGTTACTCATAACATCTTGCTTTTTATGTACAACATATATGATGATATCTCTTTAACAATAATTAACTGCTACTGTAACACATGTACTGGCAAATGAATACTTACTTATGTATTTACTTATGTGCTTACTTGTGTGCTTACTTGTGTGCTTACTTATGTACTTACTCATGTACTTATGTACTTACTAGTGTGCTTACTTATGTGCTTACTTATGTACTTACTTATGTGCTTACTTGTGTGCTTACTTATGTGCTTACTTGTGTGAGTACTTATGTACTTACTTATGTGTTTACTTGTGTGCTTACTTATGTACTTACTTATGTGCTTACTTGTGTGCTTACTTATGTGCCTACTTGTGTGCTTACTTATGTACTTACTCTTAGAAAAAGATCTGGGGGTCTAAAAAGGCAACTTTAGGTGTTTCATATAATATTATGTGAGCCATTTTACGCATTTCTATTGAAAACTGTCAAAATTGCTGATTTCTGATATGATGAAATCAGATAAATCATGTAGCCATTTTACCATTTTACGATTTTCGTATGGAAAATATATATGAAACATAATATAAAACACCTAAAGTGGCCTTCTTAGACCCCCTGTATCTTACAGGAACTGTGATGTGATGCTCTACACGAGCAGCTGAACGGAAAGATGATTGTAGCAGCTGTAGTCCATATTTAACAAAAAAAACTTCTTTTTTGAGGATTCCGTACCCAAAGGGTAAAAATGGAACCCTAGACTCCGCTGTCCGTCCGTCTGTAAGTCTGTCAAACAGGCGGTATTTCATGAACAGTGATAGACAGTTGAAATTATATTAATTAGTTTAACAGATGACGTATTTCTGTTGCCGCTATAGTGCTATAACAACGAGTACTAAAAACAGAACAAAGTAAATATTTAAGTGGGCCTCCCATACAACAAACGTGTTTTTTTGCCGTTTTGTACGGAATCGCTTGTGCGCGAATCCGACTCGACTCCGACTTGGCCGGTGTTTATATGACAGGAACAAGACGCTAGTATGGGCGTACCTGTGCGTGGAGCGGCACGTGTGCTGGTTCCGGCGCGTGCTGCAGGCGTGCGGTGCGGGCGCGGAGCTGCGCGTCAACGCGCGCAACGCGGTCGGCACCGTGCTCGCGCTCAACCCGCACCGCAAGTACTTCTGCATCTACCACGCCAAGCACCCGGAGTGTGCCAAGCCCCACAAGGTAATAACTTAACATTTTGCTGTAGGTAGCTTGTGGGAATAAATACAGGGTGTGGCGTAATTAATGGATAATCCTTCACCTGCAGCTGGAGAATATCATAACGGATCAGAAAAATACAATTCATGTTTAGTAAAAGTATCATGTTTTTTTAGTTATCGGCCATTTTTTTTAAATTATAAAAATGACACCCTTGCTCACTAATTTCGTTGTCACAGTCGCAAAAACATGAATTATCGCTATCAGATTTTTATTTATTATACTTGAATAGTTGTATTATCAAATGTATCATGTCACTTTTGTGCTGTTGCCTAATTTTTTTTTACAAATGCAACCGAAAATATTTTTTTTCTTTCAAATCATTTTTTCTTCTTGTTTGATCGCTCATATCGTAAGAAAAATGTATGGGGACTTGACTGACCAACTTACAAATAATTAGCCTATTCAATTGAGATTGTAAAAAGGTATAACAGATGGTATTTGATCCTTCGGTTTCAAAGAATTTTCATAATTTATAAAAAAAGAGCCCATTTATTGTCTTAATGACAGGTTTCAAAATTTTTTATTTTAAAATTATTTTATTCATTTATGAATTAAATTTAAAGGATTTGAAAGAAAAGAAGGTTATCTTTGCACATTTTATTATTCACTTTTATATCAAATGTTCAAAATGACCACCCCGAGCTCTAATGCAGGTCCTTCACCTTCTAATAAACTATTGTTTTATTCGTTGCGCGTGGCCTGCCTCCTTAATTTCTCGAGCAGCGGCAAATATTCTTTGGCGTAAATCTTCCACTGATGTGACTGGTTTTTTGTACACCTTCTCCTTTATACAACCCCAATAAAAAAATCCAGAGGGTTACGGTCTGGTGATCTTGGAGGCCAAAGAAAATATCCCAAACGGCCAATCCATCTTTGGGGGAATGTCGCGTCATCATGTTGGCGTGGCCTCCCGCCGCTAGTACCACCGACACCAGTTCCAGGAATTCTGCCTTCCTTGTACGCATTATGCACTCTTTGAAATACCCGGTAATCAGGATGACGGGCATTAGGAAACCTTGCTCGATAGAGTTCTGCGGCTTGACTTGCATTACCACCACACTGACCGTAAATAAAATGCATTTCTGCATATTCCGCGGGTGTGTATACAAATCGAGGCATTGCACTCGATGCGCGGTATGTCCAGGTTAAAAGTCCAAATCACTAGCAATAAACAAGTCCGGGTTAGAGCACAAGATCAATATTTGTATCACGGGATTACCAAGTCCATGTCACTGAGCAAAATCAAGTCCGAGGTCACAGCACTTTATCAATAGTAATAAATTCTTTCTTACTAACAAAACGTATCTCTTGGAAGTAGTATGGTAGCACACTGACTCTAGCAACCCTCTAAAACTAGTATCACTACGACTAACAATTTGTTAGTCTTCTGTGTGTCTCTTTCACCCATTGCATGAAAGAGTGGGACAACTTTTCCGTCTTTTGTTTTTCGTCGTCGGAGCAGGTAATAAGCAGGTACAAAAAGTTGGGTCTGGGTCTTTCGGTGGGAATTTTCTACGAGTTGAATAGCTTTGCTTTGTCCTTATTATAAAATGTATAACGTGATAGGGAAAAAGATATTATAAATATAAAAAAAAGAAATAATTAAAATATTTTCTGTTTTTAGGATAAATAGGCCTTCATCAAAGTCATTAGGTAATCACTTTGAAATCTAAGGGTTAAATACCATGTGTTATACCTTTATACAATCTCAATTAAATATTCTAATTATTTGTAAGCTGTTCAGACAAGTCCCCATACATTTTTTTTATGATATGTGCGATCAAACACAAAGAAAAAAAGATTTGAAAGAAAAAAACTTATTTTCGGTAGCATTTGTAAAAGTAAAATAGGCAACAGCACAAAAATTACATGATATATTTGATAATACAAGTCAAATGGCAAAGTTGTAGGTAATAAAAAGATCTAAAGCATTTGTATTTACACTTTTTTCACATAACCTCAAAAAATTAATAAAACCAAGTTTTTGGTTTTTCATTTTTCTTTTACAAATTTTTTTTTTCACGAAATTTGGTGAAAACTTACCTTTTTATGTCCCAAATACGCCGTAATTTATTTGATTAGAAATATTTATTTTTTCACCTAATTTTGAAATAATATCGAAAAAGCACCCTAATTTTCAATCGAAAATTCACCCGTCAAAATATCAGCTTTTTTCAAAAAGTTGGTATGCTTTCTGTTCGTTGAAATCTTTACTTTCCGATGGTGAAAAAAAAATATATATGTTACTATAGTAAATCTTCTCAGAAAATGCAAAAAATCGAAAAAAACTCGAATTCGTTTTTTTTTTAAATTATAATATACAATTTAGAGCTATTTATTAAAATTTACACTTTAATTACTCGATAAACGTAAGATTACATGTTCCATTGATAAAAAAAATTGCAAATCAAAATATACTACTATAATTAACAAACAAAAAGGTTAATAAAATTAATATTTAATAAGACATCTACAATATTTGGAGAAAGATGTCGAATCTTCTTTAAATTATATGCGTAGACGCCTATTTATAACTATTTTAAGATAACTTATATACCTGAGTGACCTACGAAAAATTTTAGCCCATCAAAAGGTATTTCATAGAGAAGTGGGGAAGGGGCTAGGCGGGTCTGGGTCTTACTACATACGAGGGCGGGTCAATAAGTCCGTGACTTTTGGAATAAAATACAGATTTTTTGATAAATAAATCATTTTATTTTTCAACGTAGTCCCCCTTGAGCTCTATACACTTTGTCCAACGCTTCTCCAATTTTTTTATCCCTTCCAAAAAATATGATTTGTCGAGGTCCTCAAAATAGGCCTTTAATTGCGAGTTGACTTCATCATTGGAGTCAAATCTTTTTCCACCGAGCCATTTTTTCAGGTTTGGGAACAAGAAGTAGTCACTCGGAGCCAAATCTTGAGAATAGGGTGGATGTGGGAGCAATTCATAGCCCAATTCATGGATTTTTGCCATGGCAACTGCACATGCATTGTCTTGGTGAAAAAGAACTTTTTTCTTGGCCAAATGAGGTCGGTTTTTTTTCAAATCCTCATTGAAGCGGTCCAATAAGTTGGCATAATATTCCCCATTAATTGTTCTTCCCTTTTGAAGATAGTCAATGTGGATTATCCCACGTGCATCCCAAAAAACAGTCGCCATAACTTTATTGGCTGACAAACCCACCTTGGCCTTCTTTGGCGCCGATTCACCCTTAGAAACACACTGTTTTGACTGTTGTTTGGTCTCTGGTGTGTTGTGATGGATCCATGTTTCGTCCACGGTTAAAAAACTCCTCCATATTGTGATTAAACAACGCCAAACCTTCCTGTGAAGTTGTTACACGATTGCGTTTGTGGTCGACTGTGAGCAAACGCGGCACCCATCTTGCGGAAAGCTTCCTTATGCCCAAGTGATCATTCAAAATTGAAATCACTGAGCCATGCGAGATGCCTATGGCTTCCACAATCTCTTGCACTTTTAATCTTCGGTCGGCCAACACCATATCGTGAATTTTTTCGATTGTTTCGGGTGTAGAGACCTCAACTGGGCGTCCAGGACGTTCGGCATCTTCAGTGCTTGTACGGCCACAACGAAATTCAGTAACCACTTTTTTACCATTGAAATCGATGGTGCAGAGTCCCCATAGTATTTATCAAGCTTAGCCTTGGTCTCGGTAATGGTTTTTTTTCGCAAAAAATAATGCTTAATAAGCACACGAAATTCACTTTTTTCCATTGTTTCCTTAAGTTACTGGATAGTCTGATAAAGATAGCTGTAAAACACAAACTAACTGACGCAGCAAGTTCAAATTTTGATAGGAGTCAACTGACAGATGCCTGTTGACAGGAGTAGTGTTGCTTTTTCAGTAAGGAGGTTAGAAATTCAAAAAGTCACGGACTTATTGACCCGCCTTAGTACATACCTACTATTTCGTAGCAGCTGTAGCAACCGTTAGCCTAGCCAGTATTCGAAATACAGCATAGTATACAACATCGTTTATAAAAATACACGTGCAAGCTAAGTTTGTTTAAGATAATTGTGACAAGTTTACTTAAAAAAAAACTTTTCGAATCTGCATAGGAAGGTAAATACTATCTCTATTTTTATCTGTATCAATCAACTCAAACATAAAAATAGTAACATTTTCTTTAAAAAATAGTATATTTTTTTTTATGGGAGTAACTAAATTTTTTTGTGCAAAATTAAGGAGATTATTATTTTTTAATCTTGTACTAAAATATCATTCAATTTTAATCTTTAGGTTATGTTACGTTAAGCATACTATTCAGTATAGTAGTATAGAGACAGAACATTGAAATAGATTTCCTACGCACACTTGTTTTATTTATAAACCTCGATGAAAAAAAACCTAGTTAACGAAAAGTTCGTAAACATATTTAATTCATTAATTTTTATGTAATATCCTAGTGATATGTACTAAATAAATCTAATAAATAAATATTCTTATTTTGAAAACAACAAACCATAGAAAAAATTAATTAACTTCTTCTTATTTTATTTATGGCAATCGCGGTTGCAAAGGTTTTGCACCTTTCTGCCAGTTTCGAGAATTTATACTTTTTTTTTTAGATTTTATTTATTTACATTATCATTATATGAAATATAAAAAAAAAACAAATTTCGTGGATCGAGATTTATATAGTTCCAGCGTAATAAATCTAAGATCTACTCTTAGATTTATTACGCTGGAACTATATCACCCGGAATCCGCCTGGCCCTGGAAAATTCAGTGCACTGAAAATAGAACTCTGCGCTAATACAATAGAGTTGAAAATGGAAGTTACGACTGTCGAGCTGTCATATATGATATTGCTATTTGTTTCAACACTCATGTGTTCGATTTTCAACTCTATTGTATTAGCACAGATTTCTATTTCCAATGCTCAGAATTTTCTTCGGCCTTCCAGATTCCGGATCATATTATAGTCCCAGTCTTATATGAAAATTCTGTTTCACTTGACACAATGAAAATTAACACTGGCAATAATTTATACCTTCCGCCTAAAAATATTAAAAAAAAAAAAAGAGTTTTGAAAGTTGATACACGTTTGTCTTTTCGATGGTGTCACGTTTCGTTCCGCCAGTATATATATCCTTTTTTGAAATTTGCGCGAAATTTAAAAATAATACTTTATGATGATTAAATTTCACTATTAATTCACGATAAATTTAAAAAACATTTGTACAGGTATGTTTTTTTAGCGATAAAGATTACAAATAAAAATATTTTATCCATTTTGGTATCACAAGCATATTGTATTATACTAAATTTCTGTCTATCTGCCTGTCCGCGCAGGCAGGCAGGCAGGCCTGTGTAAAGATTGTGTATAGAATTTGGTTTTGGCATCATACAATTATAATAATTTTACAATTTAGGGGTGGCTTTCCATACATGTGAAGTGGGGATGAAAAATATTTTTTCATTTTACCACATCGTGTGGGGTATCGTTTATCGGGTTGGATAGGTCTTTTAACATAAAGGCAAGGTATCATACATGACTTTTTAACAAAGTCGACCATTTTCGAGTAATCGCCATTGACGTGCTCTTGGTAGGTTTTTATCCTAGAGTTTAATGTTTAAGTTGATATCGTGATTTTATTTTTTTAACCTTTTCCAATTTACTTTTACACTGGTCTGGCAGTGTTAAAGCCCCGACTAAATGACATGGCTTTTTTCCGCATCTCCTTAAACATTAAACTAACACTATATCAAAATTTCAAATTGTCTCAAAACACTTTTTCGCTGCGCTTAAAACTCCACAGTTTTTAAAAGTTGATGATAAACTGGCCCTTTGACTCATTATACTTTTGTGTAGCGCATGTCGCGCATGACGCGGTCGCTGGGCGGGTGCGCGCGCGACCCCGAGGCCGGCGCGTTCATCGGCTTCACCACCGACCCCGACTCCTCCGACGACGACTACGACCCGCCGCTGCTGCTGCAAGGTAACATACACACGCTTACATATTATCCGCAAACGTTACTCGCGTACACGCACACGTGTACGCCACTAGCACATGCATACGCACTACATATGCGCTTGTACGCACACGTATACGCCACAAGCATACGCATACGCATTGCATATGCAATTGTACGCCGTGCGACTCTCACGTACGCGTCTGCTGTAGGCTACCTAACACGCCTGCTAAATTTCAACAAAATCGGTCAAGCCGTTTCGGAGTTCTCTAACAAACACTGTGACACGAGTATTTTATATATATTACATTTATTTAATTGCAATATAAACTTAAAAGTTTGCACTTTTTGTCTTCAAATATCTCTGTTGTTTCGTCTTCAGAATTATATGCCAACCGAGGTGTTAGGTTGGGACTATACGATCCGGAATCCGGCGGTCTCGGGAAAATACAGAGCACTTAAAATAGAACTGTGCGCTAAAACAATAGAGCTGGAAATCGAACACACGAGTGTCGGGTAAAATGTCAATGTCATATAATATGACAAGCTCAACACTCGACACTTCGATTTTCAGATATATTTTATTTCCAATGCTCTGAATTTTCCCCGGACTTCCGGATTCCAGATTATTGTGGTAACAAGTGGTGTAACAAGTGACTGCTGGACTACCGTCACATTCTGTTTTTCACAGAGAACCTACTGGACGGCCTGGAGAACTGGCTAGACCGGCTGTTCGAGGGCAGCACGCACCGCTACTACGTCAACTACTGGCCCGACATGACCACCAAGTGAGCCGCGCGCAGCGCCAGGGACCGTCGGCCAGCTGCTGTCTCAATGGAACGAGGACCATCGTTTTTAGTCTCACCAGGTGGCGCCGCAGTAAAGTACGGCTGTCAGTTTGTTATTACGGGCGCCAAAACAAAAATTTACATTTAAATCATATTTAATACAGAGAGTAAACGCATTGGCCACGCCGCAGTGTTGCGCAGTCTCGTATTGCTCAAAAAAAGAGGCAGATTAGTTCTTAGCTTATTTAAAAGCGTGAAAGCACTCACATTCATTGATCCGTAACTTTGCCATATATCATCTAACGTATCGCTAAATATCTGCAATATTCATATAAATAGAAATAAACCCGCGTAGCCGATCCGCAAACATTTGACGTTGCGTAGACCTCACGCTACACAAGCGGCGACGATAAACCTCATTTTTATTGCGTTTTGAAACTTGCCACTGGCAAGGCATACATCTTAAAATGCAGTGGGTGTATGTATCCTTATTTTAATGGAATATTCTTGAAAAATACAAAAAACACTACGCAGCTGTATAATTTCGCGATCTAAATCTCTCGCCAGTGCCGACTAAAATCAATCCATCCATCCATCCATATTATGAAGTCGTACATTGTTACTAACTGAATACTAACTATGGGACAATTCCAATGAGACTGTAAAGTAAATTCCGACTCGGATCACTGATAAAAAGCGTTTTTTTTTTAATTTATAATGCCGTGCATTATTTCGTCACGTTTCCCGACGAGCCACGTTTTTGTCCGCCATAAATATTCAGGACTTGTTCTCTGAGCTAACATACTGCCATAATGTATTGCTGAGTTTGACCACCTAGGTGTAGATTTTCGTTAATTCACTGTCGCTTTGTATATTTGCCTGGGGGGTTTCTAGCCTGACAGTTGCACGTCTTTATGAAGCAAAGAACCGTGCAAACCATAAGTCATAACCATAGTCTTATGGTTTGTTTTTACCTATTTTATCATAATTTTACAACAAAATTACAAGTCTAGGTTTTACTCAAAGATTCAAGTTTTTGATGATTTGTGATGATCGTGATTTATAAATATGTATACTTAATCTTCATTAAAAATATTTAGGAAATTGGGTTTTATATTTCTAAGGTTGTGTATGTTTTAAAATGGTGATTGATCACATAGATCTAAATGTACTCCATCGGTTGATTTGTTATTTGCACGTAAAGGATTATACACACGGTCCAGCCTGGAAATCCAGCAGCCAGTCAAGAGTGTCCAATTATAGTGGACAAAAGGCAAGGCAGGCAGGTGGGCAAAAAATAAAAATTATTGATACGATTGATACTTACATCGGCCACATACCGGTGCTGGATTTGGAGGCTGGACGGTCAGTAATGGCCCTTACTTAAGAAATGTACCGATGTCCTGTTGATGGTTATTATATTACGGACGTATTTATCGTGTTGTCGGTGGAAACAAGCGCTAGTGAGTTACTCTCTTTCTATTTGTCTATCTCTCTGTCTTTCTTTATGTTTATGTTACTGTAGTGCACTCTGCACGCAATTGCCACAATACGGTGGAAGCCAGTTTGTAGTTTGTAAGTAGCTGGATAACATGCAAGTCAATACTAATGTTACATGTAACACGTTGGGACACTTGTTTAATATATTCTACCGTTTTTACACGACACTTTAGTTTAGCGAAATGAATTTCGTCCCCAAACTTTTGTGGAATAAATAAATGGTCCAAATAGTTTTTTGATGTCGATTTGAACTCGTAGTTTTTTTCAATAATCTCTGTACTCGTAAGATTGACCTGTAGGTATATCAGGTTCTATAGTTTTACTAATAATTTTCTTCTAATACGATTAGTGACTTTAGGGTCCGGTTTCACAATGTACTGGTGTCTCAATGTCAGTGTCAGATAGCTTATTGGCAAGTGTTGTCTCTGTCGCTCAGTTTAAAGTAAGCAGCGACAAAACTTCCGGAGAAGCTATTCGACACTGACTAGGCGATTATGAAACAGGCCCTAAATCTTCTACAAATACGTGGTGCTATTATTAACATCATCTTCTCTTTAACTCACATTGCAATTATTCACAAAATATTTAAACTGGCCGGGTTTTTAATATTCAAGTATAAACACGCGCAATCTCGCGGTACGCACCGCGCCGCACGCCCGCGAGCACGTAAGCCCGCCACTCATTTCGCTCGCTCTAGTCTTTCTCACTTGTAGGATATAATCTAATTGTAACACCCTTATAAATTCCAGTAGTGCCTATAATATCAACAATAATAGGATTATATGGTAGGTGTAACTTTACGGAGAGTTTTGAAGATAATTTTTGCACACAAATTTAAAGGAAAGCTTTTCGCCCGGGTCGACCTCCACCGAATATATTTAAGTCATTTTTTAAATGTTTACCTTTCTCGCTCTCTTTGATTTTGTTGTTGTGAATTGTTTAGAAGAATAATATATTTGCACTAGCGTATCGTATATCGGAAAATATACAGCATTAGCTTAGCTGTATATTGCGCATGCCCTACACGTAGGTAGGTAAGGGTCCGATCACAGTATTGGTGAGTATTAGCCGTGACCGACGCTCGCCGGTTGTATGTTACATTATGTACTAGTCAATGTTACCAAATATTTACTCGTATTGTGCGACTGTTTACCCTCGCCCCACCCTCTTAATCAACATTGTTTTAGGAGATTCGCTGAGGCATTATAGTATCATGGGTTGAGCTAAAATAATATGGACGCACCGCGTCACACTGCTGTGCATAACGCGCACTCAAGAAAAGTAAGATTCGAATCGGCTAGATTTAGCTCAACCCTAAAATGTGAAAGAGGGTGAACCAGCAACATTTTTAGTAATTAGGTTAAATTATAAGGATTTTTATGCGCCCAGGGCACGTCACCTGTCAATAGATTAGGTACACTTAGATGAAAATCAATTGTAATTAGAAACAAGATGTGAACATTGTGATTAAAATAACTGAATTGTTTAAGGACAGGACGGGATCTAGGCTGCTTGTTGTTGAATTATTTATAATTTTCATGTTTCTGTAAATATTACTTTACGATTATTTCTAGGATGTTACTGTCGAGGTAATTGCATGCTTAATTTAAATGTAGTATACATGGCATTGTATTGTTCCCTTGGTAAATCCGTTTATATGTTTTTGATATATTATTATTGTGTATACTTGGACACAACATGAAATATGAATTCTGCTGATATACACATTCAGAACTTGCCATATAAATGAGACATATTGTGTAAAGTAAAAAGTCCCTTCCTTTTTCAAATAAGAAAGCCTCTAAAACTTATTTTTTTTCTAATATATTAATATAATATAATCTTTGTATATTTGAGATATTGTTCTAATGCATTTGTTGCAAAATGATATCAATCCTTTGTCTTGCACACACTTACATAGTTTGTATATGACTAATGTTGATAACATTACATAAATAGTAATGTATGTTGCCTGTCATCTTGTCTAATTTATTCTATGTTCTCTATGATTAAATATATATGTACCTAATCAATTTAAATGTATATGGGATGTTAATAATTCTTCTATACAATACTAATGTTATTGTTATTTTTACTTTAATGCTAAATCCAATCTCTTATATCATATTCCAGTATCGATTTTTACAATAAACTATTGAAATACATTGTTTTTATTTTTGTTACATGCCCCTACACTGACATGAAATAATAGATTTCTTAGGTTTACGCGAATATTGTTCATTGTTTTAAACACTTACGGATTGTGTCGCGGTGCACTTTCTAACTTAGCCGAAACGTCGGGAAATAGATTCTATATTATCTCTTAGGACAGTTAAACATAAACTGATTAACAGAAGAACTAAATTGCTAATGACGTTCGGCAATCATCGTTTTTCTACGGACAGACAACGTATGAAAAAGGATTCTCCAAAGATATTGAGATTGTGGCCATACTGAAATGTAGAGCTGTAGCAAACCGGATGTATTCGGTACCGAGTAGCGGGTGCGCCATCTAGTACCGAGTAACGAAACGATACACACGAATACATTTCGTTACTCGCATTTTTCGTAGTATGGGCCCCTACACTGTTTCTGTTCACACAAGTATCGTTGATTCCGTCAACAGTTCACTTGTAGTTCTACACTACTACCTATTAAATCAAACTAAATTTAGAATAATAAACACAAGTCTGGTTCAAATACGGAAAAGTGAAAAAATGCACCTTACGCAGCTTGCTATGTAATGCACAAGTATGTTTTCTACAATTTACGAATGTTGCCACACTGCGACATCATACTATACGCGTACGCAATACGACTTGATTTGTTGCTCTAATAGTAATAATTCCTCCATGCTCTAATATAACATAGCATGTTAGCGGGTATCAGAAGTAACGAGTTACGTAACGATACTATAATAACGAGAACTAATAATTGTTATAGTAACGAATACATACGGGTACAATTTTTTTCGTTACTTTTACACCTCTACTGTAATGTTGTGCATGTTTTTCTAACACCAGTAAGAAAAACAAAGGCTCTTAGTATTCTTTATTACATTAGGGTATTTTTGTACAACAAAACATTAACAATGTCTAAATAATTTATCTAAAGATAGTCATGCCACACACTCGTGATTTCTTGCTGCTCGTAACTGCAACAAAATATTATGGGTTGATTTCACTAAAGATTATTTGATTTAAGATTTCCTACAATTGACTCTATTTTCTGATCCTATATGAAAAATTTGGTGATTACTGATACAGTAATCTGATTCTAATTTTCTTTCACTCATACATTGTCTAGTTGTATGAAGTAAACTACTTTTGAGTAGTAAGACTGTTTGCTATTTTGTACTTTTTTTAAAGATAATTTACTATGTACTGTTTTACTTTTGAAATACTATGTGCAAATAAAGAACTAATAAAATTCAATAAATGTTAATTGATTTCTCATATCATTATACACAGGAATAGAAGCAAGCAGATTTGCTGCAATTTTTGCATAATTCAACAATGATCATAAACACGTTTTAAAAACAAATTGTTACCTGGTAGCTGCTTTCTATCTTTCTCTATGCAGCATTACTCTTTTTAGGATTTAATGAGTTTTCACAGTTGGCATATGCTAGTCCAATGCCTACACCCATGCCCGCAATGACAGGCCACCTCCGCCTCCCCAGAAACATCAGCGAAGTTAATCCACCTAATAATATTCCTCCACCTGAAATTTGGAACATTTCAAATATGGTAAGCATAAATAAGTTCATAAACTGTACATTAATGAATCCAGTCATTTTATTAATGTAATATAGAGCTCTTAAACAGCCTCCATGGTCTAGCGGTTAGAACTTGGCTCTCGACTCTGAGGTTGTGGGTTCCATTCCCGCATTGGAACAACAAGAAATGTTTCCAAGTTTGGTTAGAACAATGCAGGCTGATCACCTGATTGTCTGACAAGATAGGTGATCCACGCGTCGGATGGGCATGTAAAAAGTTGGGACTCTCTCGCCAGTCGTGTAGGTTATCCGTCCCACTGGGTTACGAGAGTAAAGGAAGAGAGAGTGCTCTTGTATACTGCGCACACACTATAAAATTACTTCTGAGTAACTGGCCTGGTTTCAATGAAACTGAGCACCGTCACCGAATAACCGATTTCGGTATATATTCGGTATATATAGGTACTGTAAATACATTACTGAAATAGTTATTTACATACCAGTTTTAATAATTCCATCGGTTAAACACATATCTATTTTTGCTGAGTATTCATCCTCAATTTCTTTTTTTGCTTTTGCCATTTTGATGAGGTATATTATCTCTTATAAAAAGAAATATACAAATAAAGTTTATTTTATAAATGCACACGCTAAAATGAGGGAATTTTTAATTTTTAATGGCTTTTACATAATTCTCAAATATTTTACATTACGACAAGCTCATGCCATATGTCATATCGAGCTGTCAAAATGTCATGTCATGTGCACAGTGCATGACATTGACGACTGACTTTTTATCAATTAACTGCATTAAACCATTGTGTCGTCAAAAAGGCGGATAGAAATGTTTTTGAAGTGAAAACGTCTTTGGCGCACCGCATAACCTAAAATAAGTTAAACATTTTCGCATTTAAAAATAAGTTTAATCAATGTAGATTTTTATAGAAAAAAAGTAAGTTTTGATATTCGAACAACATCGAAAAGAATCTAAATTCTTTTCGATGTTTGGACCTATGAGAATCCATGATTGAATTGTTTTATACTCAAAGAATATTGAATATACTCAAAGGTCACAATATTTATTACGACTGAAAAGAACTAATAAATCAAGAAACAAGAATATTTGCAATTGATGTGGCTCACAGAGTAGGTACCTTTTTATGAAACACATAATATTATTAATTACTTATAAATATGTAGTCTACAGAGGATAACTGCCTCCTTTTTTAAGTGTCAGTTAAAAAGTATTGAAGCCGGGAGCACAATTATAGGATTAATTATAGGTCCCTGCTTCGTTAGCCAGTTCTCATTTCATGGCTTATGTCAATATGCCCTACATCACACGATTTGATTGGTCTAATGGGCGTTTCAATCGTTCTCTGCAAGACAAAATGGCGGACTATTTAGTTCGCCATGCCCGTAGGCTTGCGCAATCTGTTTTGACTTTAACTTTTTAAATTGTATTTTTAAAAAGTTGTAATGTCAAAATGATGACCATGACCAACGAAAGTTGAAGTTCGTAATAGCCCCGCAGATTACAAATAGTGTTAGTATGACGTCACAGCACAGATAATCTATCAACCATCATGGAATCGTGTTTTTTTTGGCGGTTTTTAAAAAGTGTATTTTAAACATATTTTTGTAGGTTTTTAGGTTTCAAATTAATGTAACATTTTTTTTGTGTAATGAAACAATTATAAAGCGTTTAGGACATGATTAAAAACAAGGTCAAGTAGCCTATTGTTCGTACTATTAATACACAACAGTTTTCCATTTAGAAAAAAGTCGACACAGTGCATCACAATGTCGACTGTGTGTGTGTCAAAATGTTTGACGTGTTTTACGTTTAAATTGTACTCAGTTCGTCGAGATACTTGTAAGTTTCTCCTGAATTCGTCATGATTCCATGAATTGACAACGTTTAAAATATAATGTCAACTTTTTTCTAAATGGAAAGCGCTCAATAAAATAATTATAAAAAATAATGCCACATCTCTACCAAAACTCGACGTTGTTGTCTTACACATCAGATTTCAGAATTATTGTCTATAATGTGATCAGAAGTAATAAGCACTTTTTGAAAGGAAAAATTATGTAGGTACGTATTTAAAAACCTAGAGCGCTGGGATAAGAATAAAATAGATCACCCTGTTACGGGTAATCTATAATATAAAAATGAATCGCTAAATGTGTTGGTAAGCGCATAACGCCTGGACCAATTTGGCCAATTCTTTTTTTTAAATGTTCGTTGAAGTTCAAGGATGGTTTTTACGGCGAGAAAAATTCTAATAATTGCCGGAAAAACCCTAAAAACAGCCCTTTTCTTTTTCCCATACAAACGTTTTCTAACTAAAATGTAGAGTCAATTTGAGCTTTATCGTTATTGTATAAAGTTCATATATTACAAACACTCACTGTTGTCTAAGCAATGTCACCTATATTCCTAACGTCAATGTGTCAATTTGCACTTTATTACCGCTGTACAAAGTTCAAATTCAATCATATCTATCAAAATAGTGTGCGTGTGTGCGTTGGAGCCAGAATACATCGTTAGAGGATTTAATGTCGCGTTCCAAAACTTTTTGGTCGGCTTCGCGATATTATTTCTTTTGTTTTACAATGCATCAGTTTTCACGTCATTACATCAGTTAAACACAAACCGCGTTACCAAAAGTGTTTTATTATTTTAATATCCCTATTTTACATACATAAAACATTAGTACGGATAAAGGATTTGACTCCAAGTCATATCAAATTAAAAAAAAATGGAATTTGAAACAACATTAAACTGTCGATGTCAATTACTATCAATTGAACGGATTTCGATAAATGTTGGTATAGTAATTTAGGCTCTGGATTAAAACAGGGTACTTTTTATCCGGAAAAAGTACAGTATTCCCATGGGATACTATATTTACGCGGGCGGAGCCGCGGGAAAAAGCTAGTAGTAAATAAAAGTGGTATTACCGTGACAAATTTATTTCAAATTAAGAGGTCGTGGGCAGAAGGCCGTACAATCTGGTTTAGCCTCTAGTGTCTTTAGGGATTGGTGGGGCTTTTAAGCCTCACGGCACTTAGCTGGAACTGTAGACGGTAAGGTGTGACAACACGTGGCGTGGGAATCCAACTTCCGGTGGCGCTTTCGGGTTTTGTGTTCGGGTCAGGAACTCGTCACGACGTTGGTCGTCTAGGAGCGGGCAGTCCGTGGCAGAGGCCAGACAGTCCTCCGTCCATAGCGTAGGACTCGGAGGGCGAAATGAAAGTCAAGCAGTGCAGTAACCAGGATGTAGCTAGCGGTGCGTTGAACTCGTACCGTAGTTCCCTGGAAATATTCCATACCAGCGTGTGAAAAGTGTGGACCACAGCTGCCATGGTTCTAGCCTCTAACGATCCAAACCATGGGCTGTGTGACCATCACAAAATAAAGGGTAAGCAAAATAAAAGATTATGTACAAGAATAATTAAAGTATGGATACAAACATCCTAATATTATAACAATGCAAGAACGGAAAGAATGAGCACGTGGGTTGGCCAATCAAATTTTGACAACTAATTTTACCAAGATGATAATTTACATGAAAAATAATCTGTTTTATTACAAACGTGATTTTCCAAATATTCACAACACAGATATAAAAAACTACTCACCGTGAAAACGGGATTAAGAAATATAACGACTACATCTTGAGTCTATAGAAATTTTTATTCTAAAAGGAAAACGTCAATCAAAGTAGTGCCCTAAATACCCTTCTTCGTCTTTTTTTTAAACTTTTGACAACTAAGAAACTAAAGAGAAAAAATCCAGAAATCAAAATATATTATAGATAGATAGATAAACACTTTATTGCTCACATTATAAAGTACGTACAATCAAATTACTAAAATTAGTTAAAATTAAAACCTAAATGTGGGCAAGGGCGGCCTTATCGCTAGAAGCGATCTCTTCCAGGCAACCCTGCAGGACAGGAGAGGTAAATCGAATAGATAAATAGCGGGGTAATAAAAAGTTAATAATAAAATAATAAAAATAAATGATTGTTTAAGTACGTTTTTAAAATCTCTAATTGGTTTAAAAATAAAAAAAAGTAATACAACAGAATAATAATATAAAGTTGCATGCATAGTTATATTTAATTAAGAAGAGGCTCTCATGTATAAATAAAGTAAATTGAGTCAAACTTGGCGAGCTACTCTGTTTCGAAGATGACTATGGAGCTTGGATTTGAAAATGGCAAGTGACTTCGACTCTCGGATGTCACGTGGAAGATCATTCCACAAGTACGTAGCCTTCACAGCAAAAGAATCTGCAAAGTAACCGGACCTGGCAATTGGCACAAGAAGTTTATTGCTGTACTCGGAGCGTAACGCACGGCTTTGGTCAGCACTTCGAAATTGAAAACAATCCTTTAGATATGGGGGAGAACGAGGGTCAAATAAGATATTGTATAGGAAGGCTAGTACATGCTCTTCCCGACGTAGCCTGATGGGCAGCCAACCAAGTCGCTTTCGATGCTCAGAGACGTGGTCGAACTTGAGCAGCCCATACACGAACCTGATGCAGATGTTTTGTAATCTTTCTAATTTGTTAAGGTATTCCTCATTGAGGTCTATCAAACAAACATCTGCATAGTCCAAGATAGGAAGAAGTAAAGATTGCGCAAGCTCGACTTTTGTCTTAATGGGAAGTAGGTTTTTCCAATGGTTAAGTGACCCCACCGCAGCATAGAGCTTACGACTTACCTCTGAAATGTGGTGACACCACCTAAGGGTTGAGTCGAAGTAAATACCCAAGTTTTTAACTACCCCACTACGAGGTAAAGTTACTTTGTCAAAAGTTATACTAGGCAGGGAGTCATAGTTAGGCCGATTTATTTGCTTCGATTCGCCGATGATTATAATTTGCGACTTGTTGGGGTTGACCCTTAAGCCATGGCACTGGCTCCAATGGAGGATTGTCGCAAGATCCTTGTTAATTGCCGCGAAAGCCGAACTAAGGTCATTAGCAGGAGCGTGGGTGTTAATTTGAAGATCATCTGCATAAAGATGGAAGAAGCAGGAAAGGAGGGGAGTGAGGAAATTGATAATGATGGAAAAAAGGAGAGGGGATAAAACACCACCCTGAGGCACACCGGTAGATATATCACAGAACCTAGATACCCGATCATTGGCCCGAATACATTGCTGCCTCCCAAAAAGATAACTGCGAAACCACTCCAGCACATCATCAGAGAAATGATGTGCGCCTAACATTGCAATAAGGATGATGAGGTCTACAGTATTGAAGGCATTACTGAAATTAATAATCATTATATTATGTAATTTAATAATTCAAATCTACTGTATTTTCATTATTAATCAAAATTAAATAATTATTTTTTAAGTTTTAAGACGGAAGTAAAATAGATCTATGAATCAATCGCTGTTTTAGTAAGGACGTGCGCCGATAGATGGCGCTGTAGCCTCCGAATGACAAATAATTAAGCATACAAATCATAGATGACGCAAGTAACGCTGAAATAATTGATTTTACGGAGAGGAAATGTAACTACGTTACAACCCCCATCTTTGTCTATACGGTATTAAAAATAACCGTAACAAAAAATGGAGTTTTGCCGGGAATTCAATGTGTGACGTTGTTATTTTGTATTTCCTCCATAAATTTGTGTAATTTTCTTCGACTATACTACCGGAATCTTTCCGGTCGGAGAAAATTTAGTTTTTCGGCACGCCATCGTCGTGTAGGTTATGTTGAGAGATCGTCCGGGGTTGAGTGGCGCGTAATTTATTTAGAGGTGGATACTGAGCCCTCTGCCGTGTCGACAGTAACAATGTCGACAGTGTTACCAACTCTTAAAAATATTTACTTTTTGACTCACAAATTATAAAAAATCGCTACAATTACTTAAAACCCCCCAATTTTTTTGTATGATTAAGAATAATATAAATACTGAAAAAATCAATTAATAATGATAAACAAATCATAAAAATTATTATTCTGTATTCAACATGTATTTAAATTTGCGAAAAAACTTCAAATGTAGGATGTGAAAAATGATATAGGTGCTAATAATACTGGTACTAATTTTGCGAAAGAATGTTGACACAAAAAATACCGCGACTAAATACATACCAGTTTTGTTAACTGAACATTTCAACCCGGCACAGCGATATTATTTTGAACAACTTAAGAGCACTGGTTTTTAGGTTTTTGAGGGTGTAGAATTGCAGGTTACAAAAAATTCATTACAACGGATAGGGGATAGCATAAGAGCCATCCTGGCCATCCGCTCAGGATGGCTCTTATCTATCCGTTTCTTATCTTATCTATCCGTTTTACGTTAAATAGAATATGAAAGCAATCTTGGAATTTCAAAATGGATATCATTTTCAAATTTAATGCCCCCAGAAACTTCGAAAACGACACCTATATCAATTTTACAAAATAAGTTGCCACCATTTTTAAATTCCAAAATGAATGAATTTTTTGTAATCTGCAATTCTGCACCCTCAAAAACCTAAAAACCAGCCATTTGTTTCTATGATCGCTTCTATCTCGGAACAGGTGCACCCTACAGAAAAAATAATGAAAATTTGCTCCGCCACACAGCAACACCACATATTTTCAACACTATGTAAGGAAAAAAATAACCATTAGGCACCTAATTTTAATAAAAATAATTGACCAACACCCCGGAATTTTAAAATGGATGCCATTTTCGTATTCAGCACCCACAAAAACCTTATAGACGATACCCATATGAATTTTACAAAAAATAAATATCCGCCACCTTAGAAATTCAAAATGGATGGCTTTTTTGTAATCAGCACCCCCAGAAACCAAGAAAAGGATACCCATGGTCATTTTAATAAAAATAAATTTCCGCCATCTTGGAATTTTTAAATAGAAATCATTTTCATATTCAACACCCCAAAAAATCGCCATTATCCTCATATCAGTTTTGCTAAATAATAAATATCCGCCGTCTTGACAATTCAAAATTGATGACTTTTTTGTATTTTAAAATTAATGTAAGTCTCGTATATTCTTACTATATACTTCAAAAATTATGTCCGATTTCGTTCAAAATAATTTTCCTAAAGAGATTTTACTCCTGCATGACCTAGCATGACCTATTAGCATGAAAAATGGCAAGTTTCTAAATCTCATAGTTTAGAAATGCCAGAAGGGGGACCAACTTATAAACCACTTTGGAGGCCAATCACTTGAAAATAGTTGACGTTGTAATAAAGTCATGTATGAAACTTTGCCTTTATTTAAAAATGCCTATTCAAAGATTGCCCTACGGCCTACACTATGGGGTAGTGTGGCGAACCAATTAGTGCCACAATCCTGAATCGGGCTATCGAAGTTTTCTAAGATCGGCGGAATATATACAACATCTGATATGCATCTAAGTGGGCTTCAGCCTGACCGACCATACCATCTCGCTCTGTCGGAGATCTCCCTTAAGGGCTTCCACTATCACACAGTAGAATGAGAAAAAAAATGATCCCCACTTCACATGTATGGAGAGACACCCCTAAAATATAAAATTATTATTTTTTTATGATGCCGAAACTGAGATCTATACAAAGTCTATAACTATATCATATTTCATCAATTTATATTCATAATTACAGACGCTAGAAGGGGATAGACAGACAGACAGACAGAAGGACGGACAGAGAGAAACTATAAGGGTTCCTTGTGTATTACGGACCCTAAAAAAATTGTTTAAATTGACAGTACAGTGCAGTGGAGTCATAAAAATAAGTAACATTTGACGTCTGTCAGTTTTATCTTCATAGTAAGGAACCTGCTTAAAAACATCGATTAAAGTGAATAAATCCATACGGACTTGAAACATAATATGTGAATTTTAAAAATCATCAGTTGAATCCCTGTCCCATTATTATTTTTTCATTTGTAAATTTAAGGAACAAAATAAGACAAATATGTACATAATTTAACAAAAAATTGCATTTATTCAGTTAAACTATCAGAACTATATATCCGGTGTGTATACACCGGCATATTTAGCGGAACATAAAATAAAGGTTTGTTATCAGTATTATATAAGGTTGCTGGCTGGTTTATACGTCATTTAATTTAAAAAGGAATATTTTCAAATTAAAAAAAACAACTGAACATCACATTTTATGCAATTGTTTTAATTTTATTCAAATACAAGGTGTATTTGAATAAAATTAAAACTTCTGGAGCGAACTTCGAGTATTTCTTCCTTCTGAGTTTGATTTAAAATTTCATTGAAATACTGTTTTTTGTTAGTTTTTTTTAATCGCGTATCTTTTTGGAGTTGAAGACTGAATTATGCCTGACTTAGCCCCAACGGAGATTTCCAGGGCACTCGAAATGCGAAGAAATGGTCAAACCTACAGAGTGATATCCAGAGATCTTCGTCGACCAGTTTCAACGATCCATCGCAGTATCCAACGGTTCAGGAAGACCGGTACTTATGTGAGAAGAGCAGGACAAGGCAGAAAAAGACGCACTTCGAGTGGGGTTGATCGTTTCATTCGGCTTCGTGTACGTAGGAACCCCCGTTTGACGGCCGTCCAAGCCCGACATGAGTTAGAAGCAGTGCCCCGTAACTGTAAGTGAGCGTACGGTACGAAGAAGGTTCGAAGAAGCTGGTTTGGGTTCATTTGTGCCCGCCAAGGCTCCAAGGCTCGAGGTAAATCATCGTAGAAACAGGTTAACTTTTGCTCAGGAACATCGACTTTGGAACGCGGACCAATGGAGTAAGGTATTGTTTAGTGATGAGTGCAGAATTCTCTTAAATCAAATTGACGGCAGACAAATAATATACAGACGCAAAGGAGAACGATACATTCAGACAAATTTTGAAACTACAGTTGCATACGGTGGTGGATCAATAATGGTTTGGACGGGCATTTGTTTGGGAGCTCGCACAGACTTGGTAGTGATTGACAGAGGGAGTCTGACTGCAGACCGGTATATCAGAGAAGTTTAAGAAGAAAACATCGTACAGTTTGCCCCATATATCGGTGACGATTTTGTTTTTAAGCAGGATAATGCTCGCGGCCGCATACCGCTCGGGTAACTCCAGCTTATCTTAATGATATGAATATCACTGTTATGGAGTGGCCGGCGAGATCACCGGATATGAACCCAATAGAGCACGTTTGGGACTTGCTGAAAAGAAAAGTTCAAGTCCAGAATTCCAGCTCCTGCCAACGTGGGTGAACTGCGAATCGCCGTAGTTGAGGAATGGCGGAGACTATCCCAGGAGACCATCGATAACATCATTCTCAGTATGCCTAGACGGGTAGAAACTTTAATAAGAGCACGTGGAGGAAATACGCGATTCGATTGTGATGGTGGGGTGTTCTATTGTGGGCGGTATACCTGGATTAACGTTTCATGCGTAAGTACCGCTATAAATGTTGTTTTTCTTAGAGT